>CAUYQV010167382.1:0-18259 GCA_963574575.1 Galagoides demidoff | reverse complement strand
CCTCAAGCTATCCCCCTGGGTAGAGTGCCATGGCATCACAGCTCACAGCAACCTCCAACTCCTGGGCTCAAGCGAGTCTCCTGCCTCTGCCTCCCAAGTAGCTGGGACTATAGGCGCCCGCCACAGCGCCGGCCATTTTTTGTTTGCAGCCATCATTGTTTGGCGGGCCCGGGCTGGGGATTCAAACCCGCCACCTTAGGTGTATGTGGCTGGCGCCTTAGTGGATTGAGCCACAGGCGCCGAGCCAGCTAACTCATTTTTTAAAGAATCACAGTTTTACTGAGATAATTCACATATTGTATAGTATCTTTAATGATACAATTCAATGACGTCACACAGTTGGCAGCCAGCATCATAATCACTTGAATGAATTGATCGTGAATGGATATACCGCATTTTGTTTATCCATCCCTTGATAGACATCTGGATTGTTTCCTCCTTTTGGCTATTATGAGCAGTACTGCTGTAAACATTTGTGCATGTGTTTCTGTGTGGATATGTTTTCATTTCTTTTGGGGATATGCAGAGGGTGCCAAAAAAAGTACAGACCTTTTAAGAGATGTCATCTATATATTACATTCAAGTTGAATCAAAGGTATTGTTACTGGTCAAATGCTCCTAGATATGCTACTTACATTCATTTTACCTGCAATTTTGGAGAATGATTGACTTTACTTCCAACAAGATTGCTTAAAATGTGTATACATTTTTTTTGGCACTGCCTGTATTAATATGATACATAGTAATGGATTGTTAGGAAATAAGAATAACTTTATATTTAAACTTTTAAGGAACTTATGCTGTCACCAGCAGTGTAAGAGGATTCCAATTTCTCCACATTGTCATCAACGCTTATCCATTAGATTTTGTTTTTTGGAAAGTGATTATTTTTTTTTTTTTTTAAGAGACAGAGTCTTATTTTGTCACCCTTGGTAGAGTGCTGTGGCGTCACAGCTCACAGCAACCTCCAGCTCTTTGTGCTTAGATGATTCTCTTGCCTCAGCTTCCCTAGTAACTGGCCGCCCACCACATACCCGGCTATTTTTTGTTGTTACAGTTTGGCCAGAGCCAGGTTCAAACCCGCCACCCACCTGTGGTGCAGTGAGTATATGGGGCCAGCGCCCTACTCACTGAGTCACAGGCGCCACCCAGGAAAATGATAATTTGGGGTTAATGTGAGGGTACAAACAGCTAGGTTACAATGTTTGCATTTGTTAGGTAGTCTCTTTTGTAGCTGTGTCCCACACCCAGAAGGTGCCATATACCCTTACATTGTTAACCATTAAAATTTAAAAAAAAAATCACAGCCACCCCAGTGAGTGAAGTAGTATCTCACTGTGGTTTTCACCTGCATTTCCTTGACAGCCATGATGCTGAACACCTTCTCATGTGCTTATTGGCCATCTGTATGTGTTCTTCGAAGAAATGTCTATTCAGCCGTTTGTCCATTTTCAAATTGAATTATCTTTTGACTATTGAGTTTTGAGGGTTCTTTATACAAGTGCCTATCAGGTATACAATTTACAAATATTTTCTCTTCTTTTGTTGGTATCATTTTCACTTTTATGATGGTAGCTTTTGAAACACAGAAGGTTTTTAATTTGATGAAGTCCAAATTGTCTATTTTTTTTTTCCTTTTGTTGCTCATGTTTTTGGTGTCATGTCTGAGAAGACTTTGCCTAACCCAAGGTCCCTGGATTTACTCCTATACTTTCTTCCAAGAGTTTTATAGTTTTAGCTCCTACATGTAGGTCTTTGACCATTTTGAGTTACTTTTTGTGTATGATATGAGGAAGTGGTCCAACTTTATTCTTCTGTATGTGGTAATCCAGTTGGCCCAGCCAAACTTGTTGAAAAGAATATTCTATCCCTCACTGAATTGGCCTGGTTCCCAGGGGCCTGTTCTTCAGAAATGAACAGGCCACAGAAGTTAAATGTTTTTATCATGAAGCTGTGTTGTGTTTTGTCAAATCTTTCTTCTGTGTCTATTGAGACGGCCATATTTTTGTCCTTAATTCTAGTACTACACTAATTGATTTTAAGATGTTAAATCAATTTTGCTTTCCTAGAATACATCTCACTTGGTTGTGGGGTATGATCCTTTAATATGTTGCTGAATTTAGTTTGCAATTATGTTGTTGGGTTTTGTTTTTTTTTTTGAGACAGAGTTTGTCCCTTTCCCCCAGCCTACAGTGCAGTGGGATCATCATAGCTCATGGCAACTTCAAACTCCTAGGCTCAAATGACCCTCCTGAGTAGCTAGCACTATAAGCATGAGCTCCCACACCTGGTTGATTTCCTATTTTTTTGTAGAGATGCAGTCTCACTCTTGCTCAGGCTGGTCTTCAAGTGATCCTCCTGCCTCAGTCACCCAGAGTGCTAGGGCTACAGACATAAGCCTCCACGTCCGGCCAATCTAGGCCATTTTTAACAGCTTACTAGTCTTCCATAATTTTCCAGTGTAACTCCTCCCTCCCCCAAGAAAACACACTCTCATCCATACCCGCTTGAGGACTGCAGCAGGCCCCAGGCTGCTGAAGATTGAAGTGACATGTGCAGAACCACTTGGCGCTTAAGGGAGCCTCAGACACAGTGAAGAGTGAGGACCAGTGCACTGCCCGACAGGGAAGGCAGGCACTCAGTTATTTCTTACTGAGTTGAGGAGCACTCTCATCTCCTTTCACAAAGCTAGGGCTGCCTCCCGGCTAAGGAAGCCCCAGTTTGTCTCCATAACCTCTCAGATTATTTGTTTTCCATCTCTACCTTTTGTCCTTGCAGGCTGCTCCCTCCCACTTTTGTTTGAAGGTGGAAGAAGTTGGGCAGCACCACTCAGCACAGGGCAATGCACCCTGGATTCTAGACTCACCTGGGGCCTGGGGCCTGGGACAGAGTTAACAACAAACCTTGGGCTATTCTTTTCTAAAGAGCTGATCCCCTGCAGTCCCAGACCACAGCTGCCACTGTCAGATCTGTATATGCTGTTCCACAGGCACATCCACACTCGGTAACCCCCTCACTCATTGCCCCTTCAAATGCACTAAATGAAAGATAGGCCCAACCCCCGGCCTCCACAGATCCTATCTCCACAGTGCCGTCCTCCAATCTCTCAAGTAGCCCTTTCAAACATAGAGCCTGAGCCTTGAAAAGACAGGCTGACTCCATCTTTCCCCTGAGGGATTCTGGCCGGACCTCTCCTTGGTTGTCCTTTGTTAACAGGTCATTTTTCACTGTAGGTAGAGTATTGGAAAGTAACAGAGCTGCCCTTGTTTTAAAGTCTTCTGCTCTTCTGCTAAGTGCACGTTACTGAAACTAAATGTAACTCCACAAGCCCAGCTTTGCAGCAGCCATTTTGCATTATGGATAGGTGAGGCAGGCCCTCACGGTCCAGGTGGGATGAAGGGCCCTGCAGGAAGTCAGGTGATCCGATTCAGTTTAACGCCACACCAACACCTCCTGTCTGGAACCAAATTAGTCCTAGAGGGTTTTGTGCTATTAAACTGGAGTGTCACCTTGGGCCAGCCAAATCCTCTGGGTCTCAGCTGTAAAATTAAAGCTGCGGACCTTGGACAATCTTCCAGCTCTCACAGACTATGATTTTAGATATAGGGTCACCCATGCAGTATGGGATGAGGCAACTCACTGGGGGATCCTCTTTCCTTCCCCATTAATAGGTTTACACAGATGAAACTGGTTTAGAAATAGCATCAAGAGCAGCCTTGGTTGATGAATTACAGTTTCTACCAGCAAACAGGGAGGGAGCACCCTGGTTGCCAGGCAACCAGCCTCCATCCTTGCTGGCGGAGGAGCGGAGTTGGCTAAGGTCTCTTTTAGCTGCAGTTAGCAGGACCACTATGTGGCCTTCTCCTTGACCATCGCCATCCTGCAGAGCTCTAATCAATCCTCACGGGAGTGTAGGGACACTGCTTCCCTCTCCGCATGCTCAAAGTTTGCTGACGGGAACAAAGGAACCAATTTTTTGTTCTACAAAACCAGCTCTACCCCTATTCCTGTTGTCTTCATGAAGTCTATCAACAGGCAGGTCCATCCTCCAGTCAGTGAACAACTCCCTGTACAGGAGCCACGGGCCCTGCTGACTAGAGCTGCAGGGCTATATCCAGACATCTCAAATAAAGAGCAGCCCAAGCCCCAAGTGAGAGAGAAGACATGGAACAGTTCGGAGTCCCCCTTTAAAAGACCTTATTTACAGAAATCGTCACATTCTGAGGGACTGGGTATTAGGGCTTCACCATGTGAATTTTAGGAAGTCACAATTTAGTCCCTAAGTTGGTCTGGGACTGAGCCTTTGGCAGCCTCTCTTCAGAGTTTGTGCTTTTAACCATTATGCTATAAAAATGTGTGAGCAAATTATAACGTATTTAGCACATTCAGAGCTTCCTGGTGTAGCAGACGCTCTTAGCTGCCTACTCAATATATATCTCAGCACGCCCCCTCCCCCTTTTTTCTTGTCAACAAAATCTCACTGTGGTTCAGAGAGGCAGTGTGGCCAGCTCCCGTGCTAAAACGTTTTTGATAACTCTACTCCCATTTGCTATTTACTCAATTTCCCAGTCTTTCTTGCATATAGGGGTGGGTGCCATGTGAGCTAGGTCTGCCCAATGAGAGCCCAGAAGCAATTAGCTGGGGGAATTCTGCTTCCAAACATGAACTGGAGCTAAGAACTCGCTGGCGCCATCTTTCCTGTTGGTGGTTTTGTGGACCCGATCCGGGAGTTATCACGCCATCTGGAGACCATGAAAGGAGGAGGCCAACAGGCTCAGGATAGTATACCAGAAACACAGGAGGACATATGGCTGAGGACATTGTGGAGCTGCTGAACCAAGTGGAGAATGTCTACCCTCAGACATCTTGTTATAAGAGGTCATTAAATACCTCTGTGCAACTGGTCCTTTAAAAACAGCTTTATTGAGGTATTATGTAACTTAGGCACCATAAAATCCTGTGTTAAGGATTAGGCACCTATGCTTAGGCACCATAAAACACACCTGTGTTAAGTGTACAATTTTTCATTTATTTAATTTTTGAAGTTTTAAAGACAAAGTCTTGCTATGTTGCCTAGGCTGGACTTCTGGGCACAAAGGATCCTCCCACCCCAGCATCCCAAGTAGCTGGGACTATAGGCTCTCAGACCCATGCTTGGCTAAGTGTATAATTTTAGTAAATTCACAATTGTGCAACCATCACAACAATCCAGTTTTAGAATATTTCCATCACCCTGAAAAGATTCTTCATGCCAGTTTGCAGTGAATCCCTCTTCTTACAGCCCCAGGCACCACTGATCTGCTTTCTGTCTCTATAGATTTGCTTTTTCTGGACATTTCATAAGGCAGGGTTTTTTTTTTCCCCCTGTGGCATTAAGTATTTTTAACTGCTAGTCATGGCATAGAGATATGCAACTGATAATGTATGCCACACTCAGGAGACATCAAAAATAAAGGAAAATGGGAGCCCCTGACATGGAATAGTGGAAAGAGCCCAGGATGGTCTTGGATATTCTCCTAACCAGCTGTCTGCCTTTTGTAAATATTTAACCTTCTCTGAGTTGATCTTTTTCACCCATGAAATGAGGGGATTTTAATGAATGAGTTTTAAGCTTTCTTCCACCCCTAAGATTCTAAATTATTTTCTTAAGGAATGAAAGCAATATTTGAGTTATTTCAGGTAAAACTCTATCATGCAGCAAAAACTCAAGACCACTCCACCCTTCTATAAATCTTAACAGTCACGTTAAGTTTCTACTAATAGGATAATGGAGGATGTTATGAAATGTCTGTCTGAGCAAGATCTATATGGGGAAAGAAAGTCATGGTATGCAGAAGAAAATGAACGAATCGTTACAAAAGGGTCGTGTTTATTTGGACCTTTTGTCAGAAACAAGAGTGAAGAATGCTTGGAACATGTTTTATTTATATATAAATTCACACATTTGAGCGCCTACACATGAACATTTCCTTCGCAAAAGAAATGTTATGAATTGGGGCGTTGGTGACCATTCATGACTGTAGACAAATAGGATCATCTTTATCCTTAAAAGTCTATTGGTTACTGCCAGTATTTAAATGGTGCAATAATGGCACTGTGGATATGGCTCAGAACAAATCCTTAGGACTGTCCTGTATCCTAATTGTAAAGATAGTACACGAGGAGTACAGGTGTGTTAAAATTTATGAAACTACACAACTGCAAAAAGGTGTGGTCTTAACTGTAGGTTAATTTAAAAACTAAAATAAAAAGATCTTTTACAGATACATACTGAAATTTTCATGGATGAAATGATTCAACATCTAGTATTTGCTTCAAAATAATACAGTATTGGGGCGTAGATGAAACCAGACTGGCTGTGAGTTGGTAATTGTTGAACCTGGGTTCCTTACACTCTCCAGGGCCCATTATGTTCTCATTCCTCTTTTTGTGTGTGTTCAAACATTTTTATTTTAGAAAGCTGAAAATAAAAAGTGTTACTGAGAAAGAATAAAGTTTCTTCCTGCTTCCAGGCTTAAAAGAACCTCATTTCTGATTTTCAGACCAATGGCTCTCTCTAACATAAGGAGTGATAGAATAGGCAAAATGATAGAGTATGTTCATCTCTCTATATAACTTATGCACATTTTATGTTAAAAGAAAGGATTCTTTCTTATGCATATGAGCCAGCTGGGTTGACTACACTTTAAAAATTGTATCAAATCAGAACTAATTTGTTGAACACCCGCTTATGATAATCATCCAATTAATAATCCTTCCAACAAAAGATCTCAAATGTTTATACCTGCTCCAGAAGATACTGTCCTAATTTTACAAAGGAATAAACCAAGTCTTAGAGAGAACCAGATCAGTATCTAGGATACAAGATCTGAGAACTAAGTTCACATCAAAATCATCAGCTGACTGAGAGCAGTAGAGCAGACCAAGTAAACATAGATAAATAGGAAAATCTTCACTGAAAATCTGGGCATGAGAAAGGTGTGTGCAAAAATGGTCCCAAAAGAGCTTACCAATGAACAAAAACAAAGGAGGGTCAAAGTTTGCAGAGACCTTTTGGAGCAGAAAGACAATGTTTTGGGCTATGTTATCACTGGTGATGAAACATGGGTGAACCAATAGAACCCTGAAACAAAGTGTCCAAGTGTGCAGTGGAACTCAGCTAATTCTCCACAACTAAAGAAGTTCTGTCCGTCCAAATCAGGAGTCAGAATGATGTTTATAAACTTTTTTTGACTAAAAAGTTAATTAAAATGACCTGAACTTTTCATCAATGACTCATGGCTCTTGCATCACAACAATGCACCAGCTCACACAGCGCTGTCTCTAAGGGAATTTTTAGCCAATAAACAAATAACTGTAGGGAAATACCCTCCCTACTCACCTGATCTGGCCCCCATCGACTTTTTTCTTTACCTCAAGATAAAGGAAATATTGAAAGGAAGGCATTTTGATGACACTCAGGACATCAAGGGTAATATGATGACAGCTCTGATGGCCATTCTAGAAAAAGAGTTCCAAAATCGCTTTGAAGGATGGACTAGGCACTGGCATCTGTGCATAGCTTCCTGAGGGGAGTATTTTGAAGGTGACTGTAGTGATATTCAGCAATGAGGCATGTAGCACTTTTTCTAGGACAAGTTCACAAACTAAATTGTCAGACCTCATGTATATCTCGTATAGCAATGTTAGAATGCAAGTCTAGATCTACTTCCAGAGACTGTGCTCTCAAGCCCTGGGCAGTGAAGCTTTGGAGTGGACACTGTTCTGAGCAGGATGACTTTTACAGGGTCTGCACCCATCCTCCACTTCTGCCCACTTTCCTTCTGACAGCTACAATCTTCAGAGGACTCCCCAAGGACTCCTGAATTTGCTTTGCCCAAGTCTGGACAGCCGAACATGCAGGGAGTTTGTGTCCCCAAAAGCTGGTGACCGTCTGGCACAGGAGTACCAAAGTTCAACTCCCTTGCCTAGACTGAGACAAACTCTGAGGCATGATTAACACTCTAATGCTCCCTAGGGGATCAGGCTGAGGCAGAAGCTTTGCCGGAAATCTCACCGTTGCTCAGTTTTTCCCACTTCCCTGTCCCACTCCCCACACTCCATTACTGGTTTCTCCAGGGAGCATTTAGCTCAGGGACTATTTCTTGGGAACCCAACCCAACCTTTTGCCTATTTAGAAACAGAATCAGTGCGAAAAATTCCAATTATTATTATTCCTTACCAAGGAAACATTTGTGAGCATGTGGATGCATTTGTATAGATATAAACTCATAGGCCGGATGCAGTGGCTCACACCTGTAATCCTAGCACTCTGGGAGGCCGAGGTGGGTGGATCGCCCAAGTAGCCAGGCATTGTGGCAGGTGCCTATAGTCCCAGCTACTGGGGAGGCTGAGGCAAGAGGATCACTTGAGCCTAAGAGCTGGGGGTTGCAGTGAGCTATGACACCATGGCACTCTATGGAGAATGATAAAGTGAGACTCTGTCTCAAAAAAAAAAAAAAAGATACAAGTTCATATCTACTTATTATACAGGGTGGACATAAAGTTCATGTGCAATTTAAAATTGCACAGTATTTTAAATTGCACATGGACTTTATGACCACCCTGTACTTACGTATGCAATTACTGTAGCAACTGGAATTAGAAATGTCAAAAGAGGGACAAATATTGCCTTCCATGAGGACCACACTAAACCACAATAAGAAGCTAGAAAATGTGCCCCTCTCTGTGTCCACTCAATTATGCTGGTGCGGCCACAATGGGCTTCCCGGTGTTATCCAAATACCAGGTGTGGAACAAACACTGCTTTAACCCATGCAGATGGGGGCGAGGGGGCCTGGTAGTATGGACGGAAGACAAAAGAGAGAATACAGTTGAATAAACTCTAAATCAGTCCTCAGGATTTAAGAGCTTTCCAATAAACCCCTTGCTGGAAAGAAGCCATTATGTTTACAGAGGAAAGAGTCCAGCTGTGCCCATCCCCAGTGAGAAGGTGGATTTCAGTTTGTAAAGGATTCTGGTAATCACGGCAACCTATTAGCCACAGGGGAGACTGTGGCCCCAGAGCTGAATTGGGTGAATTCATTACCTGGATGCATGACTTTTCAGCTGTCTGACTCTGACAAGCTATTGTACAACTTTGAGACTCTGTTTCCTACTTTATAAAACAGGACAATAATAATTACTGCTTGATGTTGTTATTAAGAAAATTATATTAGAGCCACAAGCTCCTACGGCAGTGGTTCTCAACCCTCCTAATGCCACAACCCTTTAATACAGTGACCCACAGGTTGAGAACTGCTGCCCTACAACATGATAAAGAACTAATAAATGGTCGTTATTACAATTAGGGGAGCCTCAAATTTCCTTCTCTGGATGTCTTTAGCGATGACTTTGGGGTAAGAGTGATGCCAAAGAAGCTGGCGCGCCCATATGTTGCTGGGGGCAGGAACATATGTATTCTTTGGGTGAAACAAAAATAAACCACATAAAAACAGAGCAATGGGATTAGTTTGGAGAGAGAAATAGATTTGTCAAAGCAAGTGGAGATGAAAGACCCCTCCCCTTACTACAGAAAGAATGGCAGAGAGACAGACAGACAGACAGACAGACTCTATTCTGGTTCCTAAGGTATTTGGTTCCCAACTCCTAGGTCTTTTGAGCACTGGATACTCTCCAGAAAGAAATATAGCAAATCAAGCTTGGTTCTAGATGAGTTAGTCTGGGCTTCATGGCAATCTGTTCTTACCTGTGTTATATCTAGCACTTGCCGTAGTATATCCTAATCTATTTGTCAATCTCTCTCTCAAGCACTAGGAAGAGCACTTTTTAAGGACAGAACATTAGTTTCATCACGTGTCTCCAGCATTTAGCAGCTGAAATAGTAGGTGCTCAGTAATGCTGTGGAATAAAAGCAGAGCCTTTGCCAACCAGTGACAGGGCATTGGGCAGAATTATTCTAAAAGAATCCAGCTAAAAGAAAAAAGAAGGCTGGGTGTGATGAGGCAAACCTATGCTCCTAGCCCTCGGAAGGCCGAGGTGGAAGGATCACTTGAGGCCAGGAGTTTGAGATCAGGCTGAGCAGCACAGCAAGACCCATCTCTACAAAAATTAGCTGGGTAACATAGCACACACCTATAGTCATAGCTACATGGGAGGCTGAGGCAGGAGAATGACTTGAGCCCAGATCAAAGCTGTGGTGACTATGATCACATCACTGCACTCTAGCCTGGGTGACAGAGCGAGACTCCGTCTCGAAGAAACAAAACAAGACATCCCTCCCCAAAAGGGAATTCATGCAAAGATGTCCAGTGAAACCGTATTTGTAAAAGAAGAATGAGAAAAAAAAAAAAAAACAATGTGAATGTCCACAGTAGGAGACTTTACATCATTTAATGCATATCTAATCAATAACAATATTGTAAAGCCATTAAAACTTAGAGAGTCCCAATAGCAGCATGGGAAAATAATTATAATGAATTGTAAGTGAACAAGAAAGATACTTATCTGAATGATGACTGACCTTGTAAAAATTCTGTATATGTATACAAACAAGGACTAACAGGGGTTGTGGACATGTGAAGACAGGTTATTTTCTTACAGTGATGATATTGTGGATACATTTTCTTTAATTTTAGTTTTCAAATATCATCACTATAATATTTTTGTGTGTGTGAAGTTAAATAACATTTTTAAATAAAAGAGAGTGGCCAACCTTCAACTGCAGAACTATGTCAAGTTTTTATAGAAAAATGGCCTCTCAAGGTCCCCTCTGGCCCAGGAGTCTGGCATTTATTAGCTTCTAGAGCAGTGCTCTGAGCCTCCCAGAACAGGTCAGAGCAATTGCCTGTGCTTAGCGTCTGTGTTGTCAAAACCCAGTGGAAAAATAAAAGTCACACTAAGGCAGAATCAATACGAGTTGTGAAAGGGTTGACCCCTAACTATAAAAGTACTTTCTAAACATTTACTGAATATCTGCTATATGCCAGTCATTCTTCTAAGCAGCAAGGATACACAAGATGAGCAGGACAAAGTTCTTGCCTTCAAGGATGTTCAAAGCCCAACAGGAAAGGGAGATAGCAAATAAGCAGGTCCAGCAGAATATACTAGGAGGAAATGCTCAGACAGAGCAGGGAACAGGTTCTGTGGGGTGTTAATTAGGGCATGTTTGGTGCAGAGAATGGGAATTACTTCACACTGACTGAAATCAAAGAGGGCTTATTATAAGGATGTAGGAAAGTGTCTTGGAACCCAAAGTAAGAAGGGCATCCAGTCCTCAAAAGATCCAGGAATTGAGAACCAAATACCTTAGGAACCAGAATAGAGTCTGTCTGTCTCTCTGCCATTCTTTCTGTCTTTCATCTCCACTTCCTTTGACAAATCTATTTCTCTCTCCAAACTAATCCCATTGCTCTGTTTTTATGTGCTTTATTTTTGTTTCACCCAAATGGTATAAAGCAACAGACTTCATGTGCTCTTACAGCTAATTAGAGTCATTGGGTCCCCATTCCAAATTCCTGAGAAAGAGAGTCTGAGGGATCAGTGTGAGTTAGGTCCAAATGTGGCTGGGGTGGGAGTCATTTGCTGAGAAGGGGCATCATGAAAGCAGACAGATTAGCCAACGTGTCTCCTTTGTGGGGGAACAAGGACCCTAACCGACTGTGGTCAATAAGATGGTTTTGAGTTGAGTTTTGGGACGACAGTGAGGGGTTAGACTAGACTAGGGTGCAGATTTCGAATATAATTAGGAGGTAGAATCAATAGACTTGACCGGATGATAGAAGAAGGGTTGTAAATGGAATTTCAGTGTATCACGTAATTGCCTTTGCTCATCCTATCTGCTAAGGAGCCTCTTAAAGATCACCGTCCTTAGAATTATCAGGGTTTTTCCATAGGCAAACCCAGTGTACTCCCACCGACTTCAGCAAGAGGTCCTTTGAATTCATCATTACTTCCAGCTGAAGTAAAAGCCAAGCCTCAGGGAACGTCTGCGATTCCTCAGAGGAATTTGGAAAGTCCATCTATAGTTTAAGCTTTCAGCTGCACGGGGCATCACACATTCACACACACGTGCACACACATCCCCAGGCCCTTTCCTGGGGTGAGGCAGAGCCTGCCTCTATGTAATCTGTTTTGCATAATATATAGGACAAATTCACCACTGCATCAATACAGGAGAATTCCAGCCAGCTTAGTTGGTGTGTTATAGCTTGTATGTATGTAAATACAGCCCACGTATAAACACAGAGATTGTGTACACGTGCGTGTTTAAAATCAGTCTTTTTTTTTTAAACAGAGGAGTTGTCAGTTCGCAAATCCTAGTTTGTGTTTTGCACATCAAGCCTTTCTGTTCCCACGGCTGTCAGCCGAATCTAGGGTCTTACCAACTCATCCGGCATGACTGTGGCAGGCCCTGAGTTGACTGTTGTCTCCATTCCCACCAGATTGCACACCTCAGAGCACCACTCGCATGATGACTCTCACTGCTCACCAGCCTTCTGGGTGTCCCTGTCACCCAGCCAAATTCTGTGTTCGAGCTTCCACATCTTTAGAACTTAGTATCCTCCGGACTTCGGAGCTTCTTTGCTACCCCTGCATGCGTCAGCTAAATTGAACTAATTTACTACCAGATTCCTAAGGACACATAGATCTTTTCAATCAGTATATACTTTTCCTTCCATTTGAAACAGCTACTCCAACTAGCAAGCTAATCCTAACTTTTCTACTGTATCTTTGCTAATAAACTCAGCAAAAAGTGAGTTTCCCCTGCACGCCCCAAACACTTAGCACATAACTTTTTAGTGCCAGTGTATACTTGAGCATACCACGTCTCTCCTTCTGGATGGCGCCCATGTCTCCGCCAGGCTCACCTGTCTGGCATATGCTGAGGCTCTTCCGCCTGCCCTTCACCTGGCCTGGCCAACTCCTGTATCAGTCAACTGGTTCAAACCACAGAACCCAACCTTGGCTCACCTTATGGAATTTATTAGAAGGGTTTGGGGACTCACAGGCTAATGGGAGACTGAAGAACTGGGATTGGGGTGCAAACAGGAACAAGGAGCTGAGGAGGACCAAGTACAAGAAGCACACTCGCTTTTTATTGTTATTTATTTATTTTTTGAGACAGAGTCTCAAGCTGTTGCCCTGGGCTGAGTGCCGTGGTGTTACAGCTCACAGCAACCTCAAACTCCTGGGCTCACGCTATTCTCCTGCCTCCCAAGTAGCTGGGACCACAGGCACCCACCACAACACCTGGCTACTTTTGTTGTTGTTGTTGTTGCAGTTGTCATCGTTGTTTCAGCTGGCCCATGCTGCGATCAAACCCACCAGCTTCGGTATATATGGCTAGTTCCCTACCTACTGAGCTACTGGCGCTGCCCGACACCTGTTTTTTAATAGTATTCTGCTGCAGCTGCTGCTGGGCACTGCTGCCGTTGGCCTCACGGCCCCACCACTGCCGCAGATGGATTCTACCATCCCTTCTTCACACTTCCTCACACCAGACTCAGAGTCCTGGGGCTGGGGGAGTCTGAAGGCTGAATTCAGGGCTGGTGTACATGTTCCAGCCTCCAGCGAGGAGGGGAAAGGAGCCTCTTACCTCTCTGACTTCCCTTGAGGGGGTCAAGTCTCCATAGACCCAAAAGTATCACACTTGATAAAGAATTTTTCCTCAAATAAGAGCGTTAGCCAAGGTTTTACCACCCAGAGACAAATATCAACCACAACTTCTATTCATCCTCCAAGCTAGGACTTCGATGTCACTTTCTCTAAGAGGCTGATGGGAACTTCTCTCCCCTCCTAGTAGGAGGAGCAGGGCTTCCCTCTGGGCTGCCAGAATATGCTGGCATTTCTCTATTAAAACATCATATTGCATTTAATATAATGTTTTTCTATCTCAAAAGTAATGTTCACCTTTTAAAACATTCAAGTATTAAGTATCAAGAGGAAAACAAAAGCCCACCCATAACCCTGTGACTAACATTTGGGATTGTTTAGTTTTATTCTTTCTTCCATCATACCCAACCTACCAGGGCACACACTGGGCCCTGGCACCGCTGTGTTTCTCTTCATTTCTTTCTCTTCTCCTGGACTGTGGCTCCATGCCGGTGGAGGCCGTGGCGTTTTCCAGCGTTGCCTACTCCTGTCAGCAGCACTTAGCATAATGTTTTCATACTTCCTCCACCCTTCTGCTTATGGTCTGGGCCTGTGGCTGCTTTGACCAATAGAACACAGTAGAAATGATACTATGCCAGTTCTGAGCCTTGCCTGTCAGGAGGACTGGCAGCTTTCTTTGTCTCCCCTGGAATCTGGCCTAGATGCCATGAGGGAACCCAAGCAGCCACTTGGAAAGGTCCACATGGCAGAAAGTCAAGGTCCCCGTCTGCCAGCCCCAGCTAACCTCTCGGTGGACAGCCAGCCCAACTGGCCCTGAGAACCATCTGGAAACACTGGTCAGTTGTGGGAAGGGAATTCTTTACAAAGAGACACTTAGAAGTCCGAGAACTCAGGAGTTCCCTTACCCAACTCAGAAAGGATTAGAAACCAGAAAAGTACGATTCTTGCTCTTGCCCCAGAGGCAAGAAGCTCTCCCCTACCTGCAGGAGAAGAGCAGAGACAATCCGGGGGACTGTTTCAGTTATGTGTTGCTGGGTAACAATCTATTCAAAACTTAGGGGCTTAAAACCACCACCACCATGTGTTTGTTCAGTTTTGATATCAGGTCAAGGTTAAGCTGGGACAATTCAGCTATGCTCCAGGTAGCATCTGCTAGGACGACTTGCCTTTCAGGTTGGTGTGCTCACTTGCCCTTGCCCTTCTACAGAGAGCTCTCTCTAAACACAGAAGGCACTGCCCATGAAAGCGGGGGCAGAAAGCCCCCAGGCCTCTTCTTGCTGAGGAGTCTTCCTCACCACTTCCGGAGGCCTCCTCTTTATCTCTGCCCCCAGAGATTCACCAGATCTCTGTGAAATTAGGACTCCACTTGCCCTGCCCTGGCAGATAGAGCTGGCCTCTCTGATGGCCACGTTTAGCTACTTGCATGATATCCAAAGTGCCTTATTAATCCCACGCAAGCTTCCTAAGCCTGCATTAGCTCAGTGTAAAGCCACTCAATATCCCTCCCTTGGTTTTTGCTTTCCAGGCCTTTCAATTTCTTGGACTTGATGCTCTGGCTGTCTGCACTGAGTATCACTGTTCAGCATCTTAAATCGAGAGCTGTCTTCTGCTTCAGCAGCTCCCACAGTGCAACGTCCTCTTCCAGTTCTGAAGGGCTGCAGCAGCACGTGCATTATCTGAGATCCTGGGGGAAACCGTTTAAAACATTCGCCTGCCTTCAGGCGGGGCAACCTGCACACGCGGGTGGCAACAGATAACGTGGGACGTAAGAACAACTCAGGAAATGCTTAACTTTCTGCAAGACATCTGAGATTCCCTAACTCCCACTCCACCCCCCTTTTACCCTAATTCTAAAGTCTCCACAGTTGGTACTGAAGCACTCAGTAAAAACTCTGGGAAGCTGAACGGGCCCTCTACACACCTGCAGCTCCTAACGACACTGGGTAGGCACACGCCGATCTGAAATAGGGCTGGGGTGGTGGGAAGAGTCTTGACTTAACCAGCACCTCTAAGAGTCTGTTTAGTTAGGGGCACCAATCATCCAAATTGGGACATTTTTCAGAGTGAAGAGGTTTGTTGTTGATAATTGTGTCACAGCAATAGTTACAAACTAGGGCGGTTCTTGGTAAACTAGGGGTTACCCTATATTTGGGAGGTGGGACAGGGAGGGATGAAGCAGGACAGTATTAAAAAGGAAAAAGTTGTCCTAAAATGTGTCTTCTGTGTTCCTTGGAGCTTTTAGAGTCTAAGACCAATGCTACACACATCAACATTGCCTGGGGAGCTAATAAAAATATGTCAATAGTAGGGCATAGAGGGGCATACCCATAGTCCCAGGTACTCTGGAGGCTAAGGTGGGGGCATCCCTTGGATCCAGGAGTTCAAGGTTGCAGTGAGCCATGATTGCAGCACTGTACTTCAGACTAGGCAACAGGGTGAGACCCTCTTAGAAAAGAAAAATAGTCTCGGCACCTGTGGCTCAATCGGCTAAGGCACCAGCCACATACACCTAAGGTGGTGGGTTCGAATCCAGCCCGGACCCACCAAAACAACAATGACAGCTGCAACCAAAAAATAGCCAGGCGCTATGGCGGGCTCCTGTGGTCCCAGCTACTTGGGAGACTGAGGCAGGAGACTCACTTAAGCCCAGGAGTTGGAGGTTGCTGTGAGCTGTGATGCCACAGCACTCTACCCAGGGGGACAGCTTGAGGCTCTGTCTCAAAAAAAAAAAAAAAAAAAGAAAAAGAAATCAAGCCCTGGACCCCAGCCTAGGCCACATGCTCTCTAGAGCGTGTGAAGCAAAGGTCTAGGCATGAATATGTTTTGAATGGGCCCAGGTGATTTTAACATACAGTCAAGGTTAGAAACCATTGCTTGGTACCCTAGGGAGAGTACTTAAACTCACATGGGTATGAGCTGAGTGGTTCCTTTGGAGCCAAAGGTCTCAAACATACCTGGAAGATTTGACACATTATTTAAGTTGTGTTCCGTTGTATAGGACAGAAAACCCTGGCAATGGACAGAAGACTCATTATTTCTATAACATGAAGGCGGAGGGTAGGGTGGATCCAGGCTTGGTCAATTCAGTAGCTTGACATCCTCAAGGGTCTAGTTCTTCTGCCTTTTCCCTTTGTCACCCTAACTTGTTGGCTTTTCTCTGCTAGTTCCTCACATAGTCACAGGAGGCACAAGGTCTGGAAGGACTGTCCCATCCCCGTGTCTTCCTGACATCCAGAAGATTTTCCTAGAAGCCTCTCCTCACCCTCCTTCCCTCCATCCCCAGCAGACTTCATTTCCTGTTTCATTAGCCAGAATTGATCTTTGGTCTGACCCTAAAACAATTACTGATCAAGACAGTAAAATTGCTACAATTTGCTTGGACTGTTCAGGGCTTACCACTGAGCTGGGAGAGGGTCCTCTTCCCTGTGGGAGGGATACCTGGAAAATCAGCATTCTGTTGGCAAGGAAGGAACAGTGTCTGCAGCCCCTATCAGTGCCCCAAATCAGACTGGTTTGTGGATAGAAATACCCGCCCTGATGGGGTCGTTTCAAGGATCAACTGAGGCAGTGTGTGCGAAAGTGCTATTATGCTAAGTACTATTTTAAAATGATTTTTTAAATTAAATGTTGTCAAGTTTACCCAAGCGTTCCTCATCAAAAGTGGTCTGACTTGTTGGCCTGTGTCCTCCACAGGTGACTAGCGCTGCTCAAAACACCCTTCAAGCACGTCCTACAATCTGGTTCCCTGAGGCTCAGCCGCAGGGTCTTCCAGAAGGGGCATAAGGATGAAGTGCAGTGTCAGTATAAAACAGAAGCTGGGAGGAAACCGACCGTAAAAGAAAAAGTTCATTTTAAAATATTGGTACTTTTTTTTATAAAATGTGTTGTTTCATTAGTCTTGCTGTTAATTACTACAAACTGCCACTGGTAACTACTCTCACTGGTGCCCTACTTAAATAATAGCATTTATGTCACAGAAAGTTAATAATTCACGTATAGAATAGTATTACAATAGAACCTCTGTAAGTTGACCACCCAGGGGACTGTAACAAATTGGCCAACGTACAGAGGTGGTCACCATAAGGAACTAGGTCTGCGGTACTGGCACGTATCGTATGTGTGGTGCACGTCTGGTCTATGAAAATTAAACAGGGAGGTGGTCAGTGTAGGGCATGGTCAGCTGTGGAGGGTATGCAGTATATATGCTTTCAAACAAATGCTTGTTTTACATATTTTTGTTAAAATAACAAAACATGTATAAATAGTATATATTACATTATAATGGTTTTTTTTTTTTTGGTCTGTTATGGCTGTGTCTGGAATTGGCTTGTCAATAAAAAGAGGATCATCAACTGTTCTAGTCTAGAAGAGAATAAGAAGACACGGCGGGCTCGGTGCCTGTGGCTCAAGTGGCTAAGGCGTCAGCCACATACACCTAAGGTGGCAGGTTCAAATCCAGCCCGGGCCTGCCAAACAACAATGATGGCTGCAACCAAAAAATAGCTGGATGCCTGTGGTCCCAGCTACTTGGGAGGCTGAGGCAGGAGACTCACTTGAGCCCAGGAGTTGGAGGTTGCTGTGAGCTGTGATGCCACAGCACTCTACCCAGGGGGACAGCTTGAGGCTCTGTCTCAAAAAAAAAAAA
>CAUYQV010167381.1:0-17844 GCA_963574575.1 Galagoides demidoff | reverse complement strand
TGGCTCAAGTGGCTAAGGCACCAGCCACATACACCTAAGGTGGTGGGTTTGAATCCAGCCTGGGTCCACCAAACAACAATGATGGCTGCAACCAAAAAATAGCTGGGCGTTGTGGCATGTGCCTGTGGTCCCAGCTACGTGGGAGGCTGAGGCGGGAGGCTGAGGCAGAAGACTCGCTTGAGCCCAGGTGTTGGAGGTTGCTGTGAGCTTTGATGCCACAGCTCTCTACACAGGGGGACAGCTTGAGGCTCTCTCTCAAAAAAAAAAAAACAAAACAAATGCATTATCTCACAGTTCAGGAAACCAGCAGCTGGATGAAGGCATTACAAGGCAGGGTTAGTTTCTTTTGCCAGTTGTGACAGGGAGATTGCCCCACACTTCTCCCGGCTCCTGGGTGCTGCCTGGAAGCGTTGCTGCTCCTTCACTTCTCGACCATCAGCACAGTCTCCACCTGTCTTCATGTGGCGTCTCCGCTCTGTGTTCTCGCCTCCTCTGCTAAGGATCCCAGTCGTTGCATTTAGGGCCTTCTCTAAATCAGGGATCACTTCATCTCAAGATCCTCAACAATTAATCACATCAGCAAAGACTTCGTTTCCAAATAAGGTAACATCCTGAGGTTCTGGGGAGATGTACATTCTGGGGTGTATTACTCAACCCTCAAGAGAGGGCTGACTGGTTTTTGTAGATGCCCATTTTTCTTGGTGGCAGTGCAGAGAGTAGCAACCCCTATTGCTTAGAGCTCATCGTCTCTTAGATGATTCATAACTGAAAACCACTAACTTTTTTATTTGCTTTAGAGGTTTAAAAAACAGAGACCCTCTTCCAAAAATATTCCACTTTTCTAAAAGAAAATAATAGGATTAATTTCTTATGTTCTGTCCTCGGTGTGTGATTCTCAATGGTTTTCCTAGGGTGGGAAAGTTTGTAATTAATCAGACTAGGAGAGAGATGTGATGAGCCACAGCTGACTCATACTCTGGAGGTTATGTATGGCTGTCTGTACCTCTTAATGCTTCTAATTCTCCAGGGTTGCAATTATCTCAACACAGGTAAAACTATTTTTAGGAAACATCATTTTTTTCTTCCCTTGAAAAAAGAAGTTCTCCTTCCCCTAGACTGTTGGCTAAGCCCTGAGACTTGGCACCAGCCTATCATCTCTCTCCGCTCCTCTCCTCAGCACTCCTCTTTCTTAAGAACAAGTATTGGAACTGAGTCAATGTTGCAGTGATTTTTCCTGTCCTGAAAAATAATTTCCCAAAACCAAACAAGTCATCTATAAAATATGCCATCCCACGTGAGAATACTGTTAAATGTTTGCCCTTTGCTCTGGCCCGAATGTTATTATCACTCTAGAAGGTAGATGTTAACATCCAAACCCAGGTGGCATTAGGCAAGTGTGGTATTTGGGGATGTGTTAGGTTGTGAGATCAGAGCTATCATGAATGGATTTAGTGTCTTTAAAAATAGGCTCAAACAAGTTCCTTTGTCCCTTCTACTATGGGAGGACACAGCAAGACGTTGGTAATTTGCCATCCAGAAGACAGCCCTTACCAGAATCTCCTGGCACTCTGATCTCAGACTTCTGATCCTCCAGCATTGTAAGAACTAAATTTCTGTTGTTTATAAGCTGCCCAGTCTGAAGTATTTTGTTATAGCTATGCAAATATATTAAGACCCTCCTTGATTCATTTGTTTTTCTCTGATGGGATTTCTTCTCCCAACTTTCTAGTCACTTTGAATTTTTATTTATATTAGCTGCATCCCACCTCTTTATGTCCATTTTACATATAGGATAAGGGAGATTCAGAGAATTGCAGTCTGTTCAAAATTGCATAGTTAGTAAGTAGTAGTGGTAGGTTCCAATCAAATCCCTCAGATTGCCAGTCTCAAGACCTTTCCTCATACCCTGTGTCTATATTGAGCTTGTCTTATTGGAAGCTTCACTTAGCAACCTTAATCTTTCTAAATATTTATATTCCTAAAAAACTAATAAGTATAGTAAGGAGGTCAATCTTAGAATTTCACTAGTTCCTCCCTGGTCTTCTGCTCTGAACCTTGTACTTTTTTTCAACCTTACATAAGGACCGTAGATCATAGTAATTAAGTGACCACCAGCAAGAATGTTCTACCAGAAGATGTTTTGTCCTCAGGGAGGGGTCTAGGGGAGATTCCATGATTCCATGGTCTAGGCTAAATTGGTTACAGAGAAAATATTCAATATTAGTTACTTCCACCTAGTTATAAATGTAAACAAAATAAATCTCTTTGATTTGATTTTAATAGATATTTTTGATGAAAAGGCCTTATTTTATTGACACAATGATCCAATGAAATAGATATAACTGTGTAAAATTTTCAAATAAGCAAATTGAGTGTTTTCTTTCCCAGAGATATACTTTATTTGAAATAAGCTTTTTAACATTCACATAGAAGACTCTGTCACCTGTTTTGTGAATTTCATTTACTGATGAGCATTTATAGGAAGGATTAGGTTAAATGCAGAAGCTTCTAAAAGCATAAGAAATAGTGTCTGCTTATATAACCTGACTGTTATTATGGCTTCTGGTTATATTGATAGTAGAATTAAAGTAAGCAAATAAGCATGAAAGATAAGAAGGAAGGATAAAAGGAAGGAGAGAAGGAAGGAGGGAAGGCAGGAAGACAGGAAGGAAGGAAGGAAGGAAAAAAGAAAAGATAAAGAAAGAGAGAGAAGAAAACAAGCCAATAAAATGGAAAACATAAATTCGCCAAATGAGCCACTTATTTGACAAAATAAGTTTATCAAATGTGTACTGTATCTTAAATGCTGGGGTAGGAACTTGGGATACAGTAACTAACAAGACATCGCCTCTGCTTACACTCCAGAGGGGAACACAGACACATAATTAATTATAATATTCTATGTTAAAGAGTGACAAAGATGTAAATTCAGAGAGAAACAGAAATCCTTAGGTGGATATTCAATTCTAGCTTGGAAACTGAGAAATCCCCCCTCATTTTACAGATAAGGAAAGTGAGTTTTACTTAGAGAAGGGCACAGAGAGTGAGCTCATCACCGCACAGGATACCTAGGACTTAAGTTACTAGGCCATGAGCTCTAAAGATGTTGGAGCTGGGAACTGTGGTTATCACCTTTCCTCTGGTGGCTGCAATCCCAGATCTTGCTTCATGGACATTAAGAAACTTCTAAAATTTCTGAAAAATCATTTTAGAATAACCCCAGTGGTTCATACTTTGTTCTCTAAATTCTATGCATAGTTATAAATAAATGTAGAAGTAGTCAGCAGACAAAGCCAAGTTTCAGTCCTGGGTCTTGTTTCTCCATGCATTGCTCTTTCACCGCTTCCTGTTTGTTCTCAGCTGGGTGCAGCTGTGGCTCCCAGGGGACACATGGCAATGTTTGATGATAGTTTTAGATTATCACAGTGGGGAAGGGAGATAAGGTGCCTCCTCAGTTGAGTGAGTCAGCAGACAGAAGCCAAGGATGCTGCTATGCACACCGCAGGGCACAGGGCGCGGGACAGTCTCCACAGCTGACAGTCACAGCCAGAACTAGAGTTAGTGGAAGAAATTAAAAGAAAGACTTTTTGTTAATGTATATTTTTTATAACTAAAAAAAAATTCAATATTCAATCTAGCATATCTCTTGGAAATATTTAAATGAAAGTTGATTTTACATATATATGTGTGTGTGTGTGTGTAGCTATATATGCACATGTATGTGTGTGTACACACTCGAGTCATGTTTGCCTTGTGTAATCATAAGAGATACAGGTTACAATGTACAGGATAACAAAAATTATCATTATATGTTGAGTATTACAATGTTAATGCAGTTTTTTTCCTTTCTTAAAAAATATACATATATTTTGGCACCCTGTATGTGTGTGTATTTAGTACAGATGGCTTATGCTTTAGTTTGTTTTATTTTTATTTCCCTTAGAACATATATTTTCCATTGCCTAAGACAGTGCCCAGCATATTTCAAGTCCTTGATAAATGTCTATTGAATAAATAAATCATTGTTGGATAAATTATTTTTCATTATTATCTACTATTCTTTAGTCAACTTATATACATTCTCCCTAATCTCAAAAATAATATTTTAAAAAAGGTATTATCAACTACTTTTTTTATATGTTGGGTTTAGATCCCTAAAAATTACTAAATTATACTTGGAATCCCTCCAAGGTTTTGGGAACTGATAGAAGAGTCCCTGGTGATTTCCAGGAGCTAATTTTGTGTAGGTTAGCCGTTATACAAAGTAGTTGCTCTACCCGTAGAATCTAGAAAGTATCCGGCATTAGCTTTTTTTTTTTTTACTAATGTGTACAAGTTTACTACCATATAAAATATCTGTTACTTTAAAATTTACATAAAATTGGATTTTACTACATTTATTCTCATTTAAAGTACATGGCTATTGTGATTTTGGGCTCTGAGCCTGCCTGAATTAAAATTGCTAAACAAACAAATGACGAAAACCCCTGTAGTTCCTGACATTTCTTTTTGGAATACCTTCTTCAATTGCCAAATTCTTATTTGTTTAATTTTAAACTCTTTCTCCTGGTAAAACTGGAATGCAAACCGTGAATACAATAGGGAAAAATCACTTGAGCTTTTTGTAGAAACTACTTTAGTGAATTAGGTAAATGCCTTTGCGTGTGTACGTAGGTGTGCATGTGTGCTCAAGAAGCATTTAGTAGAATGACATTTTGGTATGTTTTATAGAAAAGCATTAGAGAAAGATGTTATTTCTCTTTTTATGAAATAGTTCTTAGTTGTGGGGAGGATGGGTACTAATTATGTTTTCTGACATGTATGAAATACCAGCTTTATACTAGGACTTGTGCTGGGTGATTTAGGTACAAATTTATTTTCAGTGTTTACATAAGCATGTCTGAAACACAGGGTCGAACAGAAGTAACACTATTTTGTGCTTGAGTGTGATATTCTTAAGTTAAAGAATAATGGCACAAATAATACCCCTTTGGTGAGTTGGTGATCTATACCAATCGTTTATTATAAAATCATAAATATGTAATTCATCACATAACAATATCACACTCCAGCACAAACATGCATTACTTTTCCAGACCTTGTATTTCACTGATCTTTAAAGGTGAAGTAAGAAATCTGAGCAAGCAACAGGCCTAGAAAAATATCGTCAACATCATTAGAAATAAGATAAATTCACATTACACTCACAGTGAGATAACATGGTATTTCATCCACCAGATCTGGAGAAGTTAAGCTATCCAACTGTTCTATAGTCTGTGGAGCACCAGGGCGCTGGCAAAAAATGTGACTTAGTAATCCCAGTCTAGAAAACAATTTGGCATTATCTAGGAAAGGAACAAATGTGGATGTTAATGTGGATTTTTTTTTCTTTTTTATGTTTCTTTCTTTTTTTATTGTTTCAGGTTAGTTGAGGGTACAAAGAATTAGGTTACAATGGTTGCATTAGTTAGGTAAAGTCCCTCATAATTGTGTCCCTCCCCAAGAGGTGTATCATACACCCTAACATTGTGCCCAATCAATGGGAGGACACCCATCCTCCCCCCAGGCTTTCTCTTCCCCTATCCCCACATCTTGGATTGATCTGAGTTTTTCTCTTGTGTGGGCATATATTAGATCATCTACTGGGTTCATATTAGAATTGAGTACATTGGATACTTGCTTCCACATTCTTGTGATACTTTGCTAAGAAGAATGTGTTCCAACTCCATCCTGGTTAATACAAAAGATGTAAAGTCTATTATCTTTTTTAATGGCTGAATAGTATTCCCTGGTGTACATCTACCACAGCTTGTTAATCCATTCCTGAGTTGGTGGACATTTAGGTGATTCCACATTTTAGCAATTATAAATTGAACTGCAATAAACAGTCTAGTGCAAATGTCCTCATGATAAAATGATTTTTTTTTTCTTCTGGGTGATGCCTAGTAGTAGAATTGCAGGATCAAATGGGAGGTCTAATTTGAGTTCTTGGAAGATTCTTCACACTTCCTTCCAAAATGTTTGTATTAGTTTGCAGTCCCACCAGCAGTGTAGAAGTGTGCATGGGTCATTTTTCATTGAGTCTTTCTTTGTGATTAATCCAATACGAGTACCAGTTGTCCATCAGGGCAGGTTAGGGGTGGTGGGATTCATATACTTTTGACCCAGCACTATTGCTAGGCTAGGCCATCAGCATGTACCCTGAAGTTACTCTTACATGCATGAATCAGAAGACATATATAGGAATGTTCATAGAAACAGTTTTTAAAAAATGACAAAACTGAGGGGGGAAAAAACCTAACTGATTATTGCAGTGAAATGGTGAAGTAAATTGTCATATCATAGTTATATCACAGAATGCCATATGGTAATAAAAATCCCCAAACTACTGTTAAATGTGCTTGATAGGATGACTTGCAAAGATAAAATTGGGTGTAAAAAAAAATTTGCAGAACAATGTATTCCATTTGATTACATGTATGTGGATTTTATCCATATGAACAATTAAACAGTGTCGTGCTTATGGATGCACAGATCTGGGGGAAACTCTGAAGTAGGGGAACAACGGAGGAGCAGGGAGCCTGGGCGCCTGAGAGAAACATGCAGTCACCAGTGGTATCCATCACATTTGGTTTCTAAGTCTAGGTATACCTGGAACTATTTTGTTATTATTAGTTTTTCTTTCAAATTTGTTAAACAAATCTTAATTTTTTAGGAGAGTAAAATAACCTATCCAAGTTTGTGGAGGAGCAGGCCCCCCAGGGTGATGTGACCCGGAGCCCGTTCTCTCCCTTTCCCTTTTTGGTTCTGCCTGAGGTAAAGTCCTCCCAGTGCAGATCATAAGAAGAAATTCCCTATTCTGTGAATATCTTATTTTCTTTTATCAGTGAAGACTGTGAACCGTCAAATGTCTTTCTTCCTTAACTTCACCACCAGAACACTATGTGTTCAGCTACAGTAATTAATATTTACTATAAATATCGCAAATATTAAGTCCACACATTCTCCTTGTCATATGTCTCATTTCTCAACTTTAGTATTGATTCATTGCAACGATCTTATTTTATATAGAGTCTAATATTATAAATGATCTAAAGCCTTTCTTAGGAGTAGTGAACTAGATGTTTGATATAAGAAAATAAATAATTTAGAACCTTTATATATTTTTTAAGGATCTAAATGATTACCTGAAAGGCAGAAGCCATTAGGTTCTTTTTTGGTCTCTCAATTTTCCTAATCCTGTGAGTCTAGCATAGTTCTAAAACCAAAGGAGTTCAGGATGAAGCAGTCACACAGGGTTTGTCCTGGGAGAATGTACATATGCCAGCTGCAGTTTTAACTCTGGTGAACGTGCCAAGTTGGTAAACACAGAAAGCCTCTCCAAAGTGAATCACCCTTTGAAAAATATGTCGAGCTAAAAAAGGCCCTGTATAAATACATGATTATCTTTCTCTCTACAGAGGAGGTGGGAGGCAGGAGCAGATGATAGATGGCTCAGAGTTATTTAGGGGAAGCACTTGGCTCTCTTTCTCCACAGCCCTTCAGAAAGCAACTAAGGCCAATTTAATGAAGCAAGTTATATTTAATTGAGGATTCAGCTTTTCCTACACTTTTAAATGTTTCTGTCAGATTGAGAGTTGGTAACTCTAGCAATATATCTGACTTATAAACCTCAGTGTCATTCGGAAAGTGGGCATTAGTGGCTAAACTTTGCACATAAAATGTATGTATTTTTCAAAGGCATTGTTCAACCTATGTACAAAGAAAAGAACAGGCAATGAAGAATCAGCATGATATTGTTTGAATCTGAGCTTTGCCACCTCCTGGGTGCTGGGCTGCTTACCCATCCAGCTTAACCTCTGAGTCTTCATTGGCACTGGTTATTAGGAACCTACCACAGTATCTATCACAGAGTCATATTTGGGCAGTAAATGTAGTATGAAATAAGCAGAAGCTCCTACATTAATGTTAGCTCTACGCTCAAGCATTGATTGATTCATTTATATATTTAACAAAGACTTATCGGGAACCTATTCTGGGGCCCTTCAGAACTGTGTCTCAGAAGTGAGTAGAAGGCTTTCCAGGTAGCAAGCCAGGGTACAGGAGGAAGTATTTGCAGGAGATGGAAAGCTATTTTCAAAGACACTGAGTGGTCTACTTCTTTGGGCATAACATTCCGTTGCCACTTAGGCCTTTTATTTTTCAAAGTCACGTGAGGAAAGCAAGGATCTAAAATAAAGAAAGCACACACACACACACACAGAGAACTTGAACAAGGTCTTAGCACTTACAAATAGGGACTTAACAGGGTCCTGGCTGAATCTAGGTGAGCTCTAGAAAATCTTCACAGGGTTAAACACTAAATTGTACAACTTAATAGCTATTATTATTAAAAGGGGAATAAACTTTTATTTCAAGCCATGAGTTCTCTAATTTGCTAAATGGAGTAAAAAAATGTTAAACCAAATTACAGTGTTTAGTGGGGTTAATTTTTTCTAATTCTATGTGCAAGTCTGTCAGTACATGCTTTTCAAATATCTGATTAAACATAAGGTTTTTGATATTTAGTGAATTGCAAAAATGAAATAAAAAAAGAAAGCTCTACTCTGTGAGATGTACTGCACAGAATATATTGTATACAGACAAGCAGAATATATCTCTTGATATTAGAACAGGGCTCTTTTGATGGATCATAAAAATATATTTGAAGTGTGGTTAAGAGAGAAGAATGATATTAAACACTTCCAAGTTCCTTGAGAGCAAATGTCTAATCCTGAATATTTACCGCTAAATCTCTACCATAAGGCAATGAAGTCTATAAATACTCACTGAGCGCTTAACAGTTCTGTTAAATTAAGATTTTAGAGGGTGGGAATATATTTTGATTTTTATAGTATTTGGAATTGTAATGGGAGTTTATGAAGTTATATTTTACAATCACAAAGTTTCTTGCTTCTAAGGATAGCAGCTGTGGCACACTGTCTGAGCACCCAGTTTGAAAGGAACTCCGGTTAACCCTTGTGTACCATCAGACCAATGTTCCTTTTGATTCCTTGCAGATTTGTTTGTAAATTTTCATCCAGCACAAAGCACTTGACTTTCTACTGTGTCCCCCAGGCATCATATTAAATACTAAAAAGGTGAGATACAAATGAGGATATGAGCCTAACTCGCTCGAGGAAGCTGCGAAACAAGCAGCATCCAGACACGGGACCGTGCAGTCCACTGGGTCTCTAGACAGAGGGATTCTCAACTCTTTCATAATCTATGGACCCCCATATTTTGTTATCAGTGGAAAAAATAAGATCTAAATGAATGAAGTTAGGCTAGCTCAGCAGGGCTTCCTGTCATACATAGTCAAACTGGTTCCCTCAACTGACAGCCAGAGCCTTCTAAGTCCCAGATTATCATTCTAATCACTTACCAGAAATTAACCCAACTAAGCAGCACTTTAATTATTCTTGTTTTATACATAAGGACAAAGTAGTACTTAAGTGTTCCTATTTTATACATAAGGACACTGAAGCACAGGGACATTGAGTAACTTGGACAATATCCTTCAGATAGTGAAAGGTAGGGCCATGATTTCAACCTAGTTGGCCTAGTTCTAGAGTTAACATTTTAAATTATATTACATTGACCCTAATGGAAGAAGGCTTCCAGGCTGAGTGTGGTGGCTCACGCCAGTAACCCTAGCATTCTGGGAGACCAAGGTGGGTACGTTGCCTCAGCACACAGGTTCAAAACCAGCCTCAACTAGAGCAAGACCCTGTCTCTAAAAATAGCTGGGCACTGTAGCAGGTGCCTGTAGTCCCACCTACTTGGGAGGCTGAGGCAAAAGAATCACTTGAGCCCAAGAGTTTGAGGTTGTTGTGAGCTATTATGCCACGGCTCTCTACTGAGGGTGACAAAGTGAGACTTTGTGTCAAAATAAATAAGTAAAATCAAGTAGGAATTAGAGAATAAGAGAATATAAAGATCTTAGCATAGTACACATTAGAAGTGATTATAAATAAATAAATAAATAAATAAATAAATAAATAAATAAGTGATTATAAAAATGATTGTTGCAATAGGTAAAACAAAGCTGGTATTGGCAGGTCTTGTGAAACTTGCTAAGGATTTTACATTCATCCTGCCAGCTAGACGACCCAGCTAAAACATTAAGAGACAGGGCAGGATACTTCCTTAAGATTGACTCTGCCAACAAAGTCAAAGACAAATTGGAAGGGAGCAATCTAGAGGTAGAAATGGACAGGAAAACATGGGCTCAGGAGTACATATCTTCAGCTGCATCTACTCTAGCTTATCACTTAACGAATGCCAGTTGATGACAAAGACAATGTCGAAAATTTTAATATGTCTGGTCCCTAAGTTGACTACAATCTTATTTAGCTATTATTCTGAAACAAAAGAAAAAGCAAAATAAAAAAGTTTTAGTAATTTCATGGCTTCTCTTAGGACCATTGATAAGATAAAGTCTTTTACCAATAAACGTATAACTTGTCATTTTTAACTGAATATAAAACTATGAGTGTCATTAATGGTCAAGCTATTATTTTGTAAAATCACTTACGGATTTGTTAAGAACTGATGTCCTCTACCTCCAAGGCAGAAAACAAATCCCTCAAGTGACCCCTATTCACTAACCTCTTCTATTCCTGTAGACTTCAAACTCTCAATTCTTTGATGGACATGGCATTAGTGCTATTGAATTCTCATGATGCCCAGTAGTGTTTTTCTTGGGGGATTAAAATAAATAATGTCTCTGAAAGCACTTTTCACCTGGGGAGTTATTTACCATAGGTAAGTGATGATGGAGCTATTAGTATTACTGATACAATTATTGCTGTGTCCAGATAAAACTTTAAAATAAATGCTCACACTTTAGGTAAGGACCACTTCTCATACTTTTCTGAGGGCTAGCACATGAATTCTAATGTTATATTGAAGCGAATTCTGTGTCAGCTTCAAATTTTCTACTGTAGTTTAAAATATTGTATTATATTTTGTCTGCTTCCTTTGAAGACTCAGTACCAAAGTGGGTTTTTATCTTTCTGTATCATTATGAGGAAAGGCAGAGGATTTGATAACATCTTCAATAAGTCAATATTGGTTGTAGAATATCATCCCATCTTCCCCTTAGAAATGGGGTTATTTCCTGGGGGAAAACACATGAGAATTTGCCTGGTTTGCTTTTAAATGATTCAAAGGCTTGTTCTAAATAAATCTCTCTAGAGAAACCTCTAACTTAAAATCTTAAAATCTTACCACCAAGGGCTGAGCTTGCTGTTAGTTTCCTGCAAAATATCCACTTACAAATAATAAATGCAACACCAAAGAATTTTGAAGAATGACTGGGGAATTGCTGTTGTTGTTGCTCAGTTCTTATGATCTTCAAGCTTCTGGTTTGCTGTCTGTCATATTCTCAGCAGCTAGGTAGTCTCTGCTGCTTACAGATGCCCTATACATTCTTGGCAAAGCCCTTGGGTGTCTGCAGTGCCTCTGAGCATGGTCAGCTCCCTTTCATCAAGGCAGGCGCCTCCTCATTCCCCACAAGCAGTGGACCATGACCGAAACTTCAGAGATGGTGCAGCCTCCCTCCTCTGCAAGACATTTCACCAGGACTACTTCTTCCAGTATTCCATGGAGGAAGGCTCTTCTGCTTTCTTCCACAATTTCCATGAAGAAGTACACAATTTTATCTTACAATTATGAAAATACAAATAACCCATACCATTTTGTGATGAGCATATTTGTGGGTACTTTGCTGTGATTTATGTATATCATATCCTGTCTTCATAATATTTACCAACCCCATCTGCAGAGCAATAAATTGAGACTCTTAGAGGTAAAATGACTTGCTCAAGATGGAAAAATTATTAAGTGGTAGAGCCAGTCTTTGAGCGTGAGACTATGTGATGTCACATGCTGTCTTTTCCCGTTACATCATAGCAGTACTAGAAATCATTTTATTTAAGCTTGACTAAGAAAAAATCTGTTAGAGAATGGGAAGTTTTGGTGATATTTGAGAGTAAATATCTTAGAATTTAGAAAAGTCTATCATAGCAATTATTTATGCATTAATTCTTAGTAAAGCATACATTTGGGGGGTTTACCAGGAGCTAAAGATACAAAATTGAGTCAGCCACATGACCCCTGCCCTAAAGGAGCATGGAGTTTAGTCGGGGATTAGAATGGATTTCATTTTCTCTCTCTAAACTACTTTCATTCTTCAGAATTGGCTAACCACTTTTACAAATAACTCCTCAAACTCAATAATGTAACAAAGTGAAAGTTTGTCACTCAAATCACAGATCAACATGGGTGCTTGATGGAGAACAGAGGCTTTAATGCATCATTCAGGGGCCCAGACTTCATTCATTGCATTGCTGCAGAGATTCAGAGTCCCCTACATAGATTCTCTGAATTTGTCTTCTCCATTCATCTAGTGAATGAGGAATAAGAGCAAGAATAAGAGCTTGAGCGGTTTATACATGATAGGACAGGTCTAGAAGTGGTCAGCACTGCTTCTGTTCAAATTTTGTTGCTTAGAATATAGTCCCATGATCGTTCAAACTGCAAGGGAGGCTAGAACATACAGTCTATCTATGTGTCCATGAATAAGAGGACTGCATATTGATAAGCATCATTAATCTCTGTCTATTACAATGAGAATTAAAGGATGGATACTACGTGACCAATAATAAGAAGGTAATTAGGTAACTAGTCAAAGGATGTGCTCATTCATTCACTTTATTACAGACACTATTTGAAGCACATAATATTTTCCAGGTAATGTTGTAGATGTTGTAAAAATAGGATTAAACAGTGTTTTTTTCTACCCCCCAAAAAAAACTATTAACACATTTCTGATACCAGATATGTAGGGTTTTTTTTTAATTTTTATTTCTGCCTACACCAAGCAACTTTCCAGCAGATACCAACTGGATTTCCTATGATTTCATTCAGTTCAACCTGGACATCCTATAGATTGAGGGCTCAGTCCCACAAAACTGACCCACACTTCAGATGTCACTTGTAGGTAGTTGGTTGTCACACATACATCTGGTCAACCAGAGCTATGAGTTCCCACAACTGTTTGGATTACTCATCAGGTTTCATCAATTTGCTAAAGCACATTGTCGAACCATTTTACTTGTGTGTGCCAACTTGTCATAAAGGATATTACAAAAGATACAGAAGAACTTCCAGATGGAAGAAATGTATAGAGCAAGGTATGTGGGGAGGAGTGTCCTTTCTGTACATGCCCCCAGGCACTTCCACATGTTCAGAAATATGAAAGCTCCTAGAACCCTGTCATTTGGGGGTTTTATGAAGATCATTATATAGGCAGGATTTATTAAATCATGAGTATTGGTGATCAACTGGTTTTTCAGCCCTTCTTTACTCCTGGGAGGTGAAGATTTGGGTTGAAAATACCAATCTCCTAACCAAGCCTTGATAATTCTGCTTTTTTTTCTTTTTTAATTTCAGACTAATGTGAAGGTACAAACAATTAGGTTATAATGTATGCATTTGTTAGGTAGAGTCCCGCTTGTAGTTCTGTCCTGTACCCAGGAAGAATGCCACGTATCCTTACATTGTACCCATTAAATGGGAGCACACCAATCCCCTCTCTCCTTTTCTCTCCCTTAATCATCAGAGAAATGAGAATCAAAACCACCCCGAGATATCACCTAACCACATTGAGATTAACCCACATTGCAAAGTCCCAATGCTCCAGATGTTGGCATGCATGTGGAGAGAAGGGAACACTTTTACACTGTTGGTGGGACTGCAAACTAATATAGCCTCTATGGAAAGAAGTATGGAGAGTCCTCAAGGAACTCAAATAGACCTTCACTTTGATCCTGCAATCCCATTATGAGGCATGGAGATTATTACATGTTCAGGACTGATGAAATCATGGATATTGGTGATCAACTGGACCTTCCCTCAACTTGAATTGAATTGAGTTTTTCTTTTATGTGGGCATGTAATAGATCATCTACTGGCCTCATATTAGTATTGAGTACATCAGATAGTTGCCTTTCCATTTGTATTATACTTTCCTAAGAAGAATGTGTTTCAACTCCATCCAGTTTAATACAAAAGACTTAACATCTCCATCTTTTTTATGGCTGAATAGTATTCTATAGTGTACATGTACCATACTTTATTAATCAATTCCTGGGTTGTTTTTACATCCTGGCATAGTAAATTGAGCTGCAGTAAATAATCTTGTGCAAATGTCCTTATAATAAAATAATTCTTTTTTCTGGGTAGATGCCTAGTAATGGGATTTAAATCTTTTATACACCTTGAATCAATTTTTGTTAAGTGTGAAAGGTGTGGGTCTAGTTTCAGTCTTTTACATGTGGTTTTCCAGGTCTCATAACACCATTTATTGAATATAGATTTTTTTTCTCCAGTATATGGTTTCGTATGGTTTATCAAAGATCAGATGGAAACTAGAGGCCAGTCTTATATCTTGGTTTCCTATTCAGTTCCATAGGTCTATGTCTCTGTTTTTGTGCCAAAACCATGTTGTTTTGATCACTGTTGACTATAACCTGAAGTCCGGTAGAACGATGCCTCTGGTATTGTTTTTATTGCTAAGAATTTCCTTGGCTATATCTTTCTTTCTAGTTCCATACAAAATGAAGAACAATTTTTTTCCAGTTCTTCAAAGTATAATGTTGCTATTTTAATAGAAATTGCATTAAATCTGTAGATTGCTTGAGTAGCATAGACTTTTTTTTTTTTGAAGAGGATATATAAGCCAAGAGTTTTATTTTCTAAATCAGCAATTTCTGGGCTATGCACATATTTCATGATAAATTCTTTTTTGCAAAATGGTCTAGATTACAAATTCAGGCAGTCTAGGGCTAGAGACTGGGTATACAACCTTTAGAAATACTGTTTCTCACTTATTATTTCAAGTGGCATCTGGAAATATAATGGTTTATTTATTTTACTTTTTAAATCCAGGTTAATATGAGGGTACAAAGAAATAGATTACAATGTTTTCAGTGGTTACATAGAGTCCATCTTATAATTGTGTCCCACCCGAGGAGGTAGACCATACTCCCTAACACTGTTCCCCTTGCCATCCTCCCTTATCTCTTCCCTCCACCTTGAATTGATTTGAGTTTTTCTCTTATGTGGGCATGTATTCGATCATTTACTGGTTTCATGTTAATATTGAATGTGTTGGATACTTACTTTTCCATTCTTGTGATACTTTACTAAGAAGAATGTGTTTTAACTATGTATTGAGCTCAATTCGCAATCGCCAAAATGTGGAAACAGCCTAAATGCCCACCAACCTAGGAATAGATTAAGGAACTGTGGTATATATATAGCCAATATATAATTCAGCCATTAAAAACATGGAGAATTAATATCTTTTGTAGTATAGACATTTTAACAATGTTAATTCTTGCCAGCAAAAAGCATAGTATGTTATTCCATTTTTTAATGTCTTCTGCTATTTATTTTCTTTTTTTTGTATGGAGCCTCAAGCTGTCCCCCTGGGTAGAGTGCCATGGCATCACAGCTCACAGCAACCTCCAACTCCTGGGCTCAAGCCAGTCTCCTGCCTCCGCCTCCCAAGTAGCTGGGACCACAGGTGCCCACCACAACGCCCAGCCATTTTTTTGGTTGCAGCCATTATTGTTGTTTGGCGGGCCCAGGCTGGGGATTTGAACCCACCACCTTAGGTGTATGTTGCTGGCGCCCTAGCCGATTGAACCACAGGCGCTGAGCTGCTATTTATTTTCTTAGGCTTTTATAATTCTCTTTGTAGAGATCCTTTACCTCTTTTGTTAGGTATATTCCTAAGTATTTTATTTTCTTTAAAGCTACTATGAAGGAAATTGTGTCCTTGATTTATTTCTCAATTTGGCTGTTATTGACAAAAACAAAGGCTATTGATTTGTGGAAATTGATTTTATACTCTGAAACATTACTATATTTCTTGATCACTTCAAGGAGTTTTCTGGCTGAGTTTCTAGGGTTTTAAAAATATAAGATCATATAATTTTCTGAGAGCCTCCTCTGCCCCCATTTGGATGCCCTTAACCTCTTTCTTTTGCCTGATTGCATAGACTAGAACTTCCAGAACTATGTCGAATAGTCATGGTAAAATAGAGACATCCGTGTCTGGTTCCAATCTCAGTCAAAAAGCTTACAGTTTTACTCCATTCCGTGGCTGTGAGTTTTTCATAGATGTCTTTAATCAGCTTAAGAAATGTGACACCTATACTTATTTTCTTAAGTGTTCTTGTTGCAAAAGTATGCTGAATTTTGTCAAATGCTTTTTTTGTATCTATGGAGAGGATTATATGGTCTTTCTTTTAACTTCTATTTGTATGGTGAATTACATTTATGGCTTTGGATATGTTAAATTAACCTTACATCCCTGGGTAAAGCATACCTCATCATGATATATAACAAGGTATAAAGAAAATTAAAAATAAAACTAGATAAGATGTAATATATATATATATATCTTAGTTGTTTGTGAAATTTAATTGGGAAAAGCAAAAAACAAAAAATTCTCTACCAAAATAAAGAAAAAAAGGAGAGAACTAGAAAAGAAAAAAAGAAAGAAAGAAAGGGGCAGAAAAAACAGCAAAAAAATGGAGCCCTTACTATTGAAGAAGGTGAAAATGAAAAAAAAATACTACAAAACAAAATAAATGAATAAACAAGCAAAAAATAAATAAAGAAAAAGACTGAAAAAAATATTGCAATATATTGCTTGGATAGTTGGTGCACCAAGAAGAGAGGAAAAAAGACAAAAAAGGTATATAATGCAATATATTGCCTGGACATCAGGTGGCACTGTGGGGTTACAAGATACAAAATCACACAAGCTGATATTGTTGTATAACATGGGGTCAGAAACTACTATCTAGTCTCTAAGGAGAGCTGTTTCTGTCTTCCCAGTTTATTTGCCCTCAATCAGGGCTTGGTTGCTTCAGTAGCTTTTAATCCCCACAGGGGTGGGAGCCTGAAACTCTTGTCAGAGTACTTAGGAGACATGATTCTACCTTCCAAACAGTGTTCCTTGGCCACAAAAAGTCTTTTCAGGGGCTGTAGGAGCAACCCAACTCACCCCAAGTTTGGTTGCCCAAGCTCAGCAGGTGCTCTAGAGGGAGCCACACACTAGGAACCTGCAGACTGTTCCCCCTGGGTGACCCTCTCACAGTGACAGAGACCTGTTAGTAGCTGAGCCAACTACTCTGAGAGTTCCACCCTGCCTGGTGGTTCAGTTCCAGCCACTGGATGCTGTTCAAGTTCACTCACTTGCTTAAGCTCTTCCAAGGCAGCTTTAGGGAGCAGTCAAGCCTGAAAAATCACTGCAGGACAGGCCTTCCCTCTTTCTATACTTCTCCTGGGGGCCTGTGAGCCTCTGCCCACACCTGCTCTTCTACTACTCCTGACATCCTCATTGGCTCCCGGAGTCCCCTGCTGTTTCATGGTGCCCCCATAGTGATACTTCTTGTCAAGACACTCCAGCCGGGGGTGGCTGGAGTCCTCTGTCCCCTATCTCATGTAAGTGAGTGCTAACGAGATGTCTCTAGTCTTCCATCTTGCTCTACTTCCCATAATTCTGGTTTTTAGCCCCCATACTGAAGCTATCTATTGGCTGCCAGCCAAGAGTACTCTCATTAGCATATAAGAAATTATTATCTCTCTTTTTTTTTTTTTTTGAGACGGAGCCTCAAGCTATCCCCCTGGGTAGAGTGCCATGGCATCACAGCTCATAGCAACCTCCAACTCCTGGGCTCAAGCGAGTCTCCTGCCTCCGCCTCCCAAGTAGCTGGGACCACA
>CAUYQV010167380.1:0-10430 GCA_963574575.1 Galagoides demidoff | reverse complement strand
CAACTCCTGGGCTCAAGCGCGTCTCCTGCCTCAGCCTCCCAAGTAGCTGGGACCACAGGCACCCGCCACAACGCCTGGCCATTTTTTGGTTGCAGCCATCATTGTTGTTTGGCGGCCCGGGCTGGGGATTCGAACCTGCCACCTTAGGTGTACGTGGCTGGTGCCTTAGCCGATTGAGCCACAGGCGCCGAGCCAAAGTCTGTATTTTGAATAGGGATACTCTCAGCCTCCATCCTTCATTCAGCTTGGAGAATCTTACCAGCCAAGTTTTGATCTCCCAGTTTGGAAATTAGGGGATCTTCCCTAGTGAAAGTGACTAGGCCAACAGAAAAGCCTACAAACTCAGGTAGCTGAGGATCTTCCAGTGAGAAGAGTCAAATAGACCATCTTATGAGTTAAAACCCACCAGAAAGTAAGCCATCTCTCTATATACAAAAGTTCCAGTCAACATTTTTTTTTTTTTTTGGCAGTCTCGCATTGATGCCCTTGGTAGAATACCATGACATCATAGTTCACAAAATCTCCAACTCTTGGGCTCAAGTGTTCTCTTGCCTCAGCCTCTCAAGTAGCTGGGATTACAGGCACCCATCACAATGCCTGGCTATTATTAGAGATGGGGTCTCACTCATGCTCAGGCTGGTCTCAAACTCCTGAGTTCAAGCAATCCATCTGCCTCAGCCTCCCAAAGTTTTAGGATTACAGGTGTGAGCCACCACACCCAGCCCTCCAGTCAACCTTTTAATACCTTGCTCTGAAATTTGAATGGATAATCAAGGAGCAGTGACTTTAGTTGAGATCCTCATAAGTAAAAGAAGATATATGCATAAAATAAGTACTTGAAACTATAAAAGAGTTCTGGGATATTAATGGATATAATGGCAGCCAGGTGCAGTGGCTCACACCTGTAATCCCAGTACTTTGGGAGGCTAATATAGGAGAATCACTTGAGGCCTGGAGTTAGAGATCAGCCTGGGCAACACAGCAAGACCCTGTCTAAAACAAATTAGCTGGATCTGGCTCACACCTGTAATCCTAGCACTCTGGGAGGCTGAGGTGGGTAGATTGCTGAGCTCACAAGTTCAAGAGCAGCCTGAGCAAACTCAAGACCCCATTTCTACTAAAAAAAAAAAAAAAAAAAATAGGAAAACTGAGGCAAGAGGATTGCTTGAACCCAAGAGTTGGCCAGTTGCTGTGAGCTATGACGCCGTGACACTCTATCCAGGGCAACAGCTTGAGACTTTGTCTTTAAAAAAAAAAAAATTAACTGGATGAAGTGGCTTGCACCTGTAGTCCTAGCTACTGAGCCAGTCAGAAGGAACACTTGAGGCTAAGAATTTGAGGCTGCAGTAAATTAGGATTCTATGGTTAGGCAACTTCATGCCAACCTGGTCTGTCTCTAAATATATAATGGCTAAAATTTTAAGAATTCAATAGAAGTGTGGAAACACACACGTGAAGAAATTTAACAGCAGAACAAAAAGATATAAGAAAGATAAGAAAATGAAGAATATTCAGCTAGCAAGTGTAATAATTAGGTTATGGGAAAGCCAGAAAAGGGAAATAGAGAACAGAGGAAGAAAAATTATTAAAGAAATAATACAAGAAAAATCCCAGAACTTAAAAAAAAAACAAAATTTTTAGAATGAAAGCATTCACTAAATGCATGGCAACTTAAAAAAAAAATCCACATATAGGTATATTATGTTGAAATTCTAGAACACCAGATATAAAGAGACGATTCTATAAAAAGTTCCAGAGAGGAAAATAGATCCCATAAAAAAGATTATGAATCAGAATGACATCAGCAACATTGGGAAACAATGGAGTAATGTCTCCAATGTTCTTAAGGAAGATTATGTCTAACTCAGAATTCGCTATCCTGTCATCTATCAGTTGAGCGTGAGAATGGAACAAATCATTTCTAGAATGCAAGGTAGGAAAAAATTACCTTCCTTGTACCTTTTTTAAGGTATGTCCTGAAAGATGTGCTCTACATAAATAAGGGAATAATCCTAAAGAGAGAGAATGTGGGATTTTAATAAATATAGATCTAATGTAGGAAGAGGCAAAGGAGATTTCCAGAACAACCACTATGTGGTTTGCCTAGGCAGCAAATCCAGGTTGGGGTAGGAAGATAGAGGTCTCTAAGGAAAGTGCCATGACATCATAGCTCATAGCAACCTCAAACTCTTGGGCTCAAGTGATTCTTTCTCCTAGAAAAAGATTGAATTGACCGTTTATTTGATGAAAAGTAGAAATTTCTTTCTTCCTTTTTTTTTTTTTTGTTTTTGGAGACAGAGTCTCACTCTGTCACTCTGAGTAGAGTTACCTGGTGTCACGGCTCACAACAGCCTCAAACTCTTAGGCTCAAAAGATCCTCTTGCCTCAGCCTCCCAAGGAGCTGGGCACCTGTCACAAATGCTAGTTTTTCTATTTTTAGTAGAGACAGGGTCTCACTCTTGAGACAGGGTCTCGAACTCATGAGCCCAAGAAATCCACCCACCTCAACCTCCCAGAATGCTAGGATGATAGGTGTGAGCCATCTCACCTGGCCCTGCTGTTCTGATTTTAAATGAGAAACTGTGAGCCCTGTTTCACATTATTTTCCAAATTTTCTATAATTAATTCTTTGACTTCTTATTACACTTTATTTTAATCTTAGGCAAATGCTATATAATGCATTCATATAATTAGAATACATTATCTTTTTTTTTTTTGAGACAGTCTCACTATGTCGCCCCCAGTAGAGTGTTGTGGTGTCACAGCTCACAGCAACCTCAAACTCTTGGGCTTAAGCAATTCTCTTGCCTCAGCCTCCCAAGTAGCTGAAACTATAGGCACCTGCTACAACACCCAGCTATTTTTTTGTTGTAGTGTCATTGTTGTTTAGCAGGCCCGGGCCAGGTTCGAACCGCCAGCCCCGGTGTATGTGGCTGGTGCCCTAACCCCTGAGCTATGAGCGCTGAGCTCATTATCTTTATTTTAAACAGTCTATGAAAACAGAAGTATATACAAATAGACTAAAAGTAGTCTCCTTTAACTGCCTCCCACTTCTCTCATTATACTATTTTATGGGTATAATCCCTGACATTTTTATATACATTTATAGTTATGCACATATTATATTTTCTATTATCGAGACCATATTATATATAATATTTTGCAAATGGACTTTTTCACATTAGCAAAGAACCTTCCCTATTAGTACCCATAGGTGCGTCTTATATATTCTGACAGTTACCTATTATTCCATACTATACAAGTAACACAACTTTTTATTTTTTGAGACAGAAAAAAAAAATGTCGTCCTGGGTAGAGTGCTGTGGTGTCACAGCTCATAGCAACCTCAAACCCCTGGGCTTAAGTGATTCTCTTGCCTCAGCCTCCCAGGTAGCTGGGACCATAGGCACACGGCTATTTTTTGGTTGTAGTTGTCATTGTTGTTTGGCAGGCCTGGGCCAGATTTGAACCTGCCGTGTATGTGGCTGGCACCCTAGCTGCTGAGCCAAAATGGGTTTTTTTAGACAAACTCTTCCTCTGTCTGTTGCCCAGACTCAATGCAGTAGCATCATCATAACTCACCAAAACCTCAAACTCCTGGGCTCAAGTAATCCTCCTGCCTTGGACTCCGGAGTACCTGGGACTACAGATGTGTGCCACCAACGTTCAGCTAATTTTTCTATTTTTTTGTAGAGATGGGTTCTCATTCTTACTCAAGCTGGTCTCAAACTCTTGGCCTCTAGTGATCCTCTTGCTTCAACCTTCCAGAGTGCTAGGATCACAGGCATGACCATCATGCTGGGCGAAAACTGATGATACTTAATATGAAAACATAAATATTTCAAATAAGAATCCATGTATTTGAACCAATGGACTTTAGTTATGCTTTCATTCCTATTGCACAATTTTCTGCCTATTACCACTAATCCACATTATGCAGTCTAGTGGTAACACTTCCATGCATGCCAAATAAACCTGGATATAAACCCTATTTAAAATTTTTATTTTATTATTATTATTATTATTATTATTATTATTTTGAGATAGAGTCTTAGTTGCCCTGAGGTTGAGTGCCTTGGTTTCATAGCTCATAGCAACCTCAAACCCTTGGGCTCAAGTAATTTTCTTGTCTCAGACTCCTGGGTAGCTGGGACTACAGGTGCCTGCCACAACTCCTGGCTATTTTTTTTTTTTTTTGAGACAGAATCTCACTTTATTGCCCTTGGTAGAGTGCAGTGGTGTCACAGCTCACAGCAACCTCCAACTCCCGGGCTTAGGCGAGTCTCTTGCCTCAGCCTCCTGAGTAGCTGGGACTACAGGTACCCGTCACAATGCCCAGCTATTTTTTTGTTGAATTTTGGCCAGGGCCGGGTTCAAACCTGCCACCCTCGGTATATGGCGCTGGCACCCTACCTACTGAGCCGCAGGCGCCACACAACTCCTGGCTATTTTTAGAGACGAGTTCTCACTTGTACTCAGGCTGATCTTGAACCTGTGAGCTCAGGCAATCCACCTGCCTCAGTTTCCCAGAGGGCTAGGATTACAGGCATTAGTCACTGTGCCCGGTGCATTATTTTTTTTATTGTTTGAGATTCATTGAGGGTACAAAGAATTAGGTTACACTCAGTGCATTTGTTAGATAAAGTCCCTCTTATTATATTTGAGTCCCACTAAAATATTTTTCAAACTATAGATTTTTATTATTATTATTATTATTTTGTGTGTGTAGAAACAGTCTCACTTTATCGCCCTTGGTAGAGTACTGTGGCATCAGAGCTCACAGAACCTCCAATTCCTGGTTTTAGGCAATTCTCTTGCCTCAGCCTCCTGAGTAACTGGGACTACAGGAACCCGCCACAACGCCCAGCTATTTTATTGTTAACAGTTTGGCCAGGGCCAGGTTTGAACCCACCACCTTACCCACTGAGCCGAAGGTGCTGCCCAAGATGTTTTTATTTTTAAGCACTCAATAAATGTTTTTTTAATGTTAAATCATTTTATGCTTTGATCTCCAAAAGATCCCTTATGGGGGGGATGTCAGCAGAAAACACAGAACATGGGAACAAATCTTGGGGCAAAAGAGCCTATTCTGGGAGAATAAGTAGGTCCCCAGCCAGTGCAGAAGTTGTTAGGGGGGCCCAGGGATATGGGGAAGGAGAGGTAGTCCCCTAGGGCACCCCAGCAAGGCCTGCAGATCTGGAAGACGGTGATTCATGTGGTGAGCACATCACCCAGAAGAGGAAGCCCACAGCTAACCGCCAGACACAGCCTTTGATTTGACTGTGTAGCTGGGACAAGGAAGGCCTCTCAGAAGATGTTAACCAACCAGAGAAAAGGCAGGAAAGCAAACCCACCCAGTAGTATTTCCAAAACAGGTTCAACTTCTCTTCGTTGGACAACCACTCCAAGTTCATAGTTGCTCTGGGGACCAGCGCTCCGAAGGGTGGGTCTGAGGGATGAGCTCCAAGCCTTGACCCTAAGTGACAGATGCTAAGATTACAAAGAACCACACCCCAGTGGAGCTTACTTCACCCCCCACCCCACCCCACCCCACCCCCGCAGAGTTGCCTCTGCTACTCTTAAACTATAGACATTCTCTCAAGATGCCCAAGGTTTCTCTGGAGTTTGATGCTATAGATGTTTTTAAATCTCATTTTTGTTCTTTACATTTCTGATTACTAAGGAGTGCACATTTTATCATGTTTGTTAGCATTTGTATTTTTCCTGTGAATTGCCTATTTTTCTACTAGAATGTTAATCTTTTACTGTGGATTTGTAGAAGCTCTTTACAGACAACTTTGTGGTGACTTTTGTAATAAGTTTAAATTTTTCATGAAAGCGAATCTACCACTCTTTTTCTTTCTTTCTTTCTTCTTTTTTTTTTTTCTTTGAGACACAGCCTCAAGCTATCACGCTGGGTAGAGTGCCGTGGCATCACAGCTCACAGCAACCTCCAACTCCTGGGCTCAAATGAGTTTCCTGCCTCTGCCTCCCAAGTAGCTGGGACCACAGGTGCCCACCACAACACCTGGCAATTTTTTGGTTACAGCCATCATTGTTGTTTGGTGGGCCCAGGCTGAATTCAAACCCACCACCTTAGGTGTATGTGGCTGGTGCCTTAGCCACTTGAGCCACAGGCGCCAAGCCCACTCTTTTTCTTTTTGTTTTTTGTTTTTTTTTCTTTTGAGACAGAGTCTCATTCTGGCATCTTGAGTAGAATGCCCTGGTGTCATAGCTCACAGCAATCTCAAGCTCTTGGGCTCAAGTGATAATCTTGTCTTAGTTTTTCTATTTTTAGTAGAGATGAGGGGCTCCCTCTTGCTCAGGCTCGTCTCAAACTCCAGAGCTCAAGCAATCCACCCACTTTGGCCTCCCATAGTGGTAGGATTATAGGTATGAGCCCCCGCTCCCAGCTTCTTTATGGTTTCTGAATTTTAGGTCTTGTTTAAGAATGCTTTTCCTGAGGCCCAGCACAGTGGCTCAGGCCTGTAATTGAAGCACTCTGGGAGGCCAAGGAGGGTGGATTGCCTGAGCTCACCAATTCAAGACCAAACTCTGCCAGAGCAAGACCTGGTAGCAAGATCCCGTCTGTAAAGATATCCAGGCATCATGGCTGGCGCCTGTAGTCCCAGCAACTTGGGAGGCTGAGGCAAGAGAATCACTTGAGCCCAAGAGTTTGAGGTTGCTGTGAGCTATGACGCCAGATAACTCTACCAAGGGTGACAAAATGAGCCTCTGTCTCATTTAAAAAAAAAAATGCTTTTCCTTCCTCCATTTGGAAATGTTCTTTTATTTAACTATTATTTTGATTTTGGAGTTTATCTATTTTAATCAAACTGGACTTCATTTTTGTGTATAATGTAAAGAATGGTTGAAACACATTATTTTCCTCATATGAACAGCCAGTTGTCCCAACAATATTTACATTATAAATTCCTTTCCCTTCTAATTTGAAATGCCATCTTTATCATGTACTAAATTCTGATAGGTATATAGATAGGTAGATAGCTAATCTGGTTTTAGACCTTCTATTCTGTTGTTTCTAAAATGTTCATATATTCTTGGGCCAAAAAGTTTTATTTGCGTAATTATAGCTTTATAGCATAAGTCCCTCTTCCTGTTTGGTTAATATTTTTGGGCTAGTCGCACATTTTTTGGTCAACTTGCCAAATTTCACCTTAAAAAATAGATTAAAGCCAGGCATGGTAGCTCATACTTATATTTCCAGCAACACAGGAGGCTGAGATAGGATGATTGCTTGAGCCTAGGAGTTCAAGGCTGCAATGAGCTATGACTCACCATCCTGCAGATAAAAGAAACATTTCAAGGATGAGAAGGAAGTAAACTGCATTGGGTATTTTAAGCCCTTTCTAAGTGCCAGGCACTTTGTTTAGATGCTTTTCGTTCATTATCTTCATTAATCCTTTCAGCAACCCCCATGAAGCAATTAGTGTTGTCTCCATTTTACAATTGAAGACGCTGTGTTCACAACCCAAGTCACGTGGCCTATAGAATTGAAATTGAAAAATTATAATAAAAATTGGAGGTCACGGTGGTGGCTCACATCTGTAATTGGTAATCGGTAATCGTAGCACTCTGGGAGCCTGAGGCAGGTGGATTGCCTGAGCTCACAGATTCGAGACCAGCCTGAGCAAGAGCAAGACCCCATCTCTAAAATATAGCCAGGCATTGTGCCTGCAGTCCCAGCTACCTGGGAGGTGAGGCAAGAAAATCAATTGAGCCCAAGAGTTTGAGGTTGCTGTGAGCTGTGATGTCACAGCACTCTACCAATGGTGACAAAGAGAGACTCCATCTCAAAAAAAAAAAATTGAAATTGGAAACCAGGTTTATCTCATTCCACAGTTCATTCCCTTTACTTCATTTTGAGGAAAAGAAATAGAAATCAATTGTCCTGGTTAAAAAGTGTAGTAGAAGGCTTGGCGCCTGTGGCTCAAATGGCTAAGGTGCCAGCCATATACACCTAAGGTGGCGGGTTTGAATCCAGCCCGGGCCCACCAAAACAACAAAGAGGGCCCACCAAACAACAAAAAATAGCCACGTGTTGTGGCGGGCGCCTGTGGTCCCAGCTACTTGGGAGGCGGAGGCAGGAGACTCGCTTGAGCCCAGGAGTTGGAGGTTGCTGTGAGCTGTGATGCCACAGCACTCTACCCATGGGAAAAGCTTGAGGCTCTGTCTCAAAAAAAAAAAAAAAAGTTTAGTAGAAACAAAAGCTGAAAGTAGAAGAAAACACATTGATCAATTGTTTTTCCATGCCCGAGGCACTGCTGTCCTTGTTAGCCAGGCCATCTCATTAGCAAAGATGGTAAGATCAAATACAGTTGCCCAATCTCTCTATTCCTGGCCCCTAGACTATGAATATGTAGAAAGTTCTTACAAAATACAAAAGAGGTCCATTTCTATTCAACATTGTACTGGAGTAATTTATGAAAGAAAGGGTTAGGGTAATTAAACAAGCAAATAAATGGAAAAGTATCCGTTTGAAAAGGAAGAAGCAAAACTGTCTCTGCAGTGACATGATCTTATATGTAAAAATTCCTAAAGAATACACACACATGTTAGAGGTAACAAATGAGTTCAGTAAGGTTGCAGCAAGTCTGCGTTTAATATAAAAAATCAGTTGCATTTCTAAACACTAGCAATAAACAATCTGAACATGAAATTAAGAAAACAATTCTGGCTCAGTGCCCGTAGCTCATTGGTTAAGGCACAAGCCACATACACTAAGGCTGATAGGTTCAAACCCTGACTGGGTCTGCTAAACGACAATGACAACTACGACAAAAAAATAACCAGGCATTGGGGCCGGCGCCTGTAGTCCCAGCTACTTCGGAGGCTGAGGCAAGAGAATCACTTAAGCTCAAGAGTTGGAGGTTACTGTGAGCTGTGATGCTATAGCACTCTACTGAGGGTGGCATAGTAAGACTCTGTCTCAAAAGAAAAAAAATAAGAAAACAATTCCATTTATAATAGCATCAAAAAGAAATAAATACTTCTGAAAAACGGTAACCAAAGAAGTGGAGGGTTTTTTTTGTACACTGAAAACTATAAAACATTGTTAAAATGAATTAAAGAATATCTAAATAAAAGGAAAGCTATCCTGTGTTTATGAATTGGAATACTTAATATTGGTAAAATTGCAATACTCCTCGAATTCATCTACAGATTCACTGTAATCCCTATCAAAATTCCAACTACCTTTTTTTTTTTTTTTTTTTGGTAGAAATGGACAAGCAGTTCTGAAAATTTCTGTGAAAATGCAAGGGACCCAGAATAGCCAAGACAATCTTGAAAAAGGAGAACAAAGTTGGATGACATGCACTTCCTGATTTCAAAATTTACTACAAAGCTACAGTAATCAAGGCAGTGTGATAATGACATATGGACAGACATAAGATTGACAGAACAGAATTGAGAGCCCAGAAATAAATCCTTACAAGAATAGTCAATTGATTTTTGACAAGGGTGCCAGAGTTGGGGCAGTGTGAGCTTGTAATCCCAGTTACTCTGGAGGCCAGCGTGAGTTTATGATTCCAGCTACTCTGGAATTAGTTAAGGCCAGAAGTTCAATGCTGTGGGTGCTCTGATTGTGCTTGTGAATAGCCACTGCATTCCAGTCTGGGCAACATAGTGAGATTCTGTCACTTAAAAAAGAAAAAAAAAAGGCAGTGCTCATAGCTGAGTGGGTAGGGCACCAGCCACATACACCAAGACTGATGGGTTCGAACCCAGCCCAGGCCAGCTAAAAAACAACAATGACAACTGCAACAAAAAAATAGCTGGGTATTATGGTGGGCACCTGTAGTCCCAGCTACTCGAGAGGCTGAGGCAAGAGAATTGCTTAAGCCCAAGAGTTTGAGGGTGCTGTGAGCTGTGATGCCACAGTGCTCTGAACCCAGCGTGACAGCTTGAGACTCTGTCTCCAAAAAATAAAAATAAAAAGCACAGACAAGGGTGCCAGACCATTCATTAGGGAAAAGAATAGACTTTTCAACAAATGATGCTTGAACAACTGGCTATTCACATGCAAAAGAATGAATTTGAACCCTTACTGAGAGGTTAAAGACGGAAAATGATAGATAATTCCGAGACATGAATGAAAGGAATCAGAGTCCAGCTTCCATGGCCTTTATCCGCTCAAGGGCCAGCCAGTTGGGTCAGAAAAAGAAGTCAACAGGTGGGTTAAGGAGGATGGGAATATAAGAGTTCGGAAGGGGCTCGGCACCTGTGGCTCAATCGGCTAAGGCGCCAGCCACGTACACCTAAGGTGGTGGGTTCGAATCCCCAGCCTGGGCCCGCCAAACAACAATGATGGCTGCAACCAAAAAATGGCCGGGCCTTGTGGCGGGCGCCTGTGGTCCCAGCTACTTGGGAGGCGGAGGCAGGAGACTCGCTTGAGCCCAGGAGTTGGA
>CAUYQV010167372.1:0-38539 GCA_963574575.1 Galagoides demidoff | reverse complement strand
CATGCCTGTAATCCCAGCACTCTGGGAGGCCAAGGAAGGTGTATTGCTTGAGCTCAGGAGTTCCAAACCAACCTGAGCAAGGGCAAGACCCCATCACTACTAAAAATGGAAAAATCAGCAGATACTGTGTCAAGCGCCTGTAGTCCCAGCTACTGGGGCGTCTGAGGCAAGAGTATTGCTCAAGCCCAAGAGTTTAAGGTTGCTGTGAGCTATGATGTCACAGCACTCTACCCAGGGTGACAGAATGAGACTCTTGTGTCAAAGAAAAAGATTTGGGTAGCTATCGTTTAGAAATTAGAGAGTTTGCCCTATCAGACCATCAGAAATCCTCACATTTTAAAAACATCTGTAGTGAACAATGAACAGAACAATTTAAGTCTACTCATGTAGTAAAGCTGTGTATTGTGACCATTAAAACACTGTGGGAGTCTGGGGTTCCAAATTTAAATGTAGATTCTACCTCTTCCCAAACTTCAGGTACCTTCTACAGCCTCTTTTATCTTAATGATTTGATTTGTAAAATGAGGACATTTGATAGTACCTAGCTCAGGGTTGTTGTGAAGATTAACACTTGAGAGAGCTGACCTGAGACAGTGAGTTTAGTGAGTGTTGCTGAGATGACTTCTTAGGGTTACAAATAAGAAGGCTCCATGGGCTGCTGTCCTGCCTGTTTCAAAGATCTCTGATACCACAACTGTGGTCGTTGGTTTTCTGTGTATCAAGACTCAGATCCTCTGTCACTTGGTGTAGTCAACTACCATTAAATAAGCTTTTCCTACAAAATGTGCATTTACATTTGTGCTGATCTCATCATGTCTGTAGCCATTGGTCTGTTCTTTGGTACGTAGCTAGCTACCTTTGAGCTCTCTCCAGAACCATAAAAACATTGAAGGGATACTATATTAGAGTTAGTGCAGCTCAACACAGTCATTTTTTAGCCAAATGCTTAGTAAATTTTCTGACAAAATATATAGCTATCTGATTAAAAAGCTCTGCTGGCTATCTCTTCCAAAAGGTAGAGAAGTGAGTTCCTCTAGGTTCTCAGCATGGTATGTCCTGAGCACAGGGTTATTTCTTCGTGACACATAGAGTATTCTGGGTGGGCTGAGGCTCACCATCCCCACACTGTATCCTTCAGTAGTTCTCCCTGGAGAGCTTCAAGCTGTGTCTTGGTTTGCCCTTGGTTTGCTTTATGAAGTATCGGAGCCATCTTCATGAGTGCTGGAGGCACTGGAGATCAGAGAGGATGGCCACAGGTCACCTAGCTGTATAATGCCAGGGGTACAGGACTCAGGCCTGTAATAGTTTCAGAGAAAACTTCATTCACAAAGACTAATATTGTTACATTTTAAAGACTAAGTTTTTCTTGTACCTTAATATTATAAATGATAATATTAAGATTAATATTTTATATAGCATTTAGAATCAAATTATTATGTGTTTAGTTCCATAAATAGAAGTATCTCAATACAAATAAAGTATATTATTTGGGACATTGATTACACTGTGTGTGCTTCCATTTTTTAAAGAAAAAGTAACCACTTGAAATAAATGGATCATAAAAACCCTATTTACTATACTCCTGCTATTGGATGAAGAGGTTTGGCCTAGATTGGATGAAAAATATGTGTGCACCCATCAGTTTTCCAGTGTTTGATGACGTATAAGGTGCTAGAGGGAAGAGAGCACACAGGTTTCCACGTAGAATGTTCAATAGCTGACAGTGCTGTCTTCTATGCTGTCATCGGGAGAAGGGTGTCGTGTTGTGCTGCAAAGGCCAAATTAAAGATGATTTTGAAATGTCTTAAAAGTTGATGTATTAGGGAAAAGAGCAGCTGTAGATTGGGGCTGAGGGAAATGTTTCAACATTAGAATGGATTTGAGGGAATCTGAAGTAGAATCTAAAAGGCTGCCCAGTTAGTAGGGTAAGTAGTCAGGTCAAAACAATCTGCAATAGAATTGTTGTAACAATTAGTTACATTAGGTCCATAGCTGTAACAATCTGGAATAGAATCTTATTATACTAAAGTAGCTAGAGTTGATTCTTTTTTTTTTAGAGACAGTCTTACTTTATCGTCCTCATCACAGCTCACAGCAACCTCCAGCTCTTGGGCTTAGGTGATTCTCTTGCCTCAGCCTCCCAAGTAGCTGGGACTACAGGCACCCACCACAATGCCTGGCTATTTTTTTGTTGCAGTTTTGGCCGGGCCTAGGTTCGAACCCGGTATATAGCACCAGCGCCCTACTCACTGAGCCACAGGTGCTGCCCACTACAGTTAATTTTTTATTACCTCATTTTTAGTTTAGAAATGAGAAAAAAAATCTTTGGTTGTAAAATTACCTACCCAAGTCAGAGAGTGAGCAATACTGGGAGGGAGGAAGAGAAGGTGAGTGATAGGAAAGCAGGGGTCTGGAGGTCTTTGCTGCAAAGTCACCAACTCCCCCAAATCGGACTTGGCCTCCTAGTGCCGGATGTCAAAGAAGACAGCCCCGGCAACTCCATAGTTAACTTCACTTTTTAGAAAAGTGAGCTGTCAGAGCATCAGAAATCCTCATATTTTAAAACACCCATAGTGAACAAAAACAAAATTTAAGTCTACTAATGTAGTAAAGCTGGGTGTTGTGATTGTTAAAACACTTTAGGAGTCTGAGATTCCAAATTTAAATCCTGATTTTTTCCATTAAGTTTTTTGTTTGTTTGTTTGTTTTTTGCAGTTTTTGGCCAGGGCTGGGTTTGAACCTGTCATCTCCGGTATATGGGGCCAGCGCCCCACTCCTTTGAACCACGGGTGCCACCCCTCCCCATTAAGTTTTTTTATCTCATCACACACCCAAGAAAATCCATCTCAAAAGACAGAGGCCCTCAGTGCAACATTTCTGTTTCTTTGAGGGGGAGATGTGGGTAGGGAGGGCATTCCAGGGGTGCCCTTGCTCCTTGAACTGGAGGCTACTGAGGTCCCAGAAACGTCAGAATATGTCATACTCTAACTTGGTCATTCTTCAGTTTTCAACAGAGAACAGGCCACTTTTTATGCAGTCTTCTCCTTTAAACAAACTTTGGAAAGAAGTGATGTTTCTTCTTTGTCGGCAGAATGCAGGCTAAGTGCAGTGGCAATTAGCTGCACTGTGAGGGGGACCACATGGGCTTTTACCTAACAGGATTGAATTAATGCTGCAGTAAGGAGCGATATTCACAGGAAGCTTCATCTGAAATACACGCAGCTGCGAAATTCCTGTGTTGCTTGAATCTAGCATGTCCATCAATATCCAGGTTAAGTCATTTGTTTAAAGTTCTCCCTAGGTTTGTTTTAACATTTTTTCATAGTCTATTTTCATTTAAATAGGCTTATTATTTTTGCAAAGATTTAAACATTCTATACAACTCCTACCCCCAGAAATAACTACCTAAAGAAGAAAAAAGGCAATTCCAGTTGCCCTGGTAAGGGGGCATATCTCGCCCCAGCACCCCACATCCTTGTCTCTTCATTCAAGGGGTTGCTCTTCTGGGATCCATCTGATCATTTCATAGCTACATCTTGTATAAAGGCTTTTCCTGAACACCCAAGATGTAAATTTCTGTCCTTGTAAGGGATGAGGTGTCTGAGAAAATGGAAGGAGAGGACCCAATGATTAGGTAAATTTTTATGAAAGAGAAAATATTGTTGAAAAGGCTACTGACAAAATTGACCCCAAACCAAACAAAATCTTTAAAACTATCCTTTTCAAAATACATATTATGCTGGAAGTCAGCCAACTACAATTCATCAGTCTTCATGGAGCACATTTCTAGTGATCCTAAGGACAGCGTCATTACTTGTGATCCTATAAGTCTGAACATCCAAATTCTCCCACCTTCCAGTAACTCTGAGTTTACCCTGAAATTGTAAACCCATACACTAGCAAAGCTTCCCTCAATTTTGGCCTCTAAATTATTCCTTGAAAAATAAATTTTACTTCTCTCAGATACCAAATACCAAGACAGGTCTGCATAACTGGCTATGTAAGGATGACAAGGTAACACAGACTCTTGTTCACTCAAGGTCCCTGAGGGCACAGAACAGTCAAGAGGGGCAGCCAAGTGGAGTCACCCTCATTCTGCTTTCTGTTACAAGGATCTTCTCCAACTGCAAGGCCAAGAGAAGGCAGTTTATTAGGAGCTGTTTCTTCATCTGTAACAGTAAAGAATGTCCTTTCATCTGTAAATGGGACTTTAATCAACTTTCTAATTGTTTTTCATGTCAACAGATTAGTTCTTATTGATAATTTCCTAACTGGAGTGAAATGCCAATGGACAAAAGTATAATTTTTTTTTATATTTTTTTCCTATACTAACCACTATACTGAAGAGGAAAAAGTATAGGTTTTTTTAATGTTACTTGTGTTTTTAAATTTTCACCTAGAAACTGTCAGAAGTTACCTTTCCAGCTGCTCCTTTCATAAATACCTTGACCCAAACACCCCAGTGGCTCCCTTCCCAGTTGAGAGTAAGTAAATAAACTCTGAACAGCCATTCATTTCTTTACCTTGTTCCTCCTCAGTCCAAGCCAAACAAAGCTGACACTAAACAGTCCTTAGTCATGGCTTGGACACAGCTTGTTCCAGCCCTGACCCTCCTCCCCCAACACCCCGAGGAGCACCTGGATACAGTCCTGACCCTTCCTCTCCTTCCCCTGCAGCCCCCCTGCATGTAGATGCAGCCCTGACTGATCCTCCTCCTGCCATGCTCCCAGCAGCACCTCGACACAGCCCTGACCTCCAGTCCTCACTCTGGCCCTTCTGGTCCCTCCACTATCTTCTGCTGGGGTCCAGATGGGCTGCTGTCAGTCATTCCCATTTTTACCAACTACTTGCTCTCCATGGTAATGGTAACTACATGACTTTATAGTTATTTTTATTTTACCTGTTTTATCATACATTGTAAATTTTTAGGAATCAAGGCATTGGCAAGTAAGTGAAGAAATTAGTTTGCGGGAAGGTAACTCCCCAAGTGCCCCCTTTACCTGATTCCTTAGGGGTGAGCAGCACAGCTGGCCCAAACCTTGTCCCTACAGGCCTGTTCTCTAGAGCCTGCTGGCCTCAAACTGAAGCCTTTCTAGACCTAGAGTCAGACCAGCCCTATTGCCCCGGTCCGCAGCAGGCCCACCTCCTCCTCACCTGCCCACCCTCTGCCTCCAAGAAACTATACTCTCTAATGGGGGTTTATATGATCCCCATTTCTTAGAATTCCTTTTTAATTTCATTCTCCTCAAAGACCATAATATTTATGTGAACTTATCTTTGAAAAGTTGTTTTTGGTTCTCTATGGACATGCTTATAGTTTGCCTTCTTTATAATAATCTTACGGAAGTTGAAGATTAGTTTTCTTAATAAATTCTTACCTTTCATTGTAGTTAGAAAAATGGTGAGCATCTTTGAATAATCATGTTGATTCGTGTCTCTTATATTGATGGATGGATATCCAGCAGGTTGACTGACCGTGAGAATAGAAGTGACTTGTCTGAAGACAAGTTCTGCTTTAGGAAATACATATGTAAAGTTAGAGAAGGTTAAAAAATTCTGTGATGATATTTGCATTCATTGGCAATATAGCCATAGAATCATAGACATTAGGACTAAAGAGAACACCCAGCTTCATCCTCAATTTCACAGGTGAGCATTCTGAGCCCAGAGAAGGTGACTGGTTTCTTCGAGGTTACATAGATAATGAACATCAAACCCTAGGCCTTATTGATCACAAATCCCTGGCCCTTCCCCTAAATACAATCCAAATATTTCAAGTACTGCTGGAATTCAATTTAAGCCCATAAAAATGACCATTTATTGATCTAAATCCAAGCATTTCTTATTTTTGTCTTTTTATATCATGAATTCTCCTTTAAGAAGCCCATATTGCTTTTTCCTGGTTCTCTAATGGGAACATTAAATACCTTGGTTTCCAATTCAATAACACACTGAAAGGACTTGCATTCATTTATACTTTGGGCTTAATCAACAAATAATAGTTTTTTTGTCCACAAACTATCTAGTTTCTGCAACTAGCAAGGATGTGACAACTTCTTACCTGGTACCACCCATTTGAAATGCATTTTGGGGCCCTATTTAAACAAGCGTCTTTTTTTGTTGCTTTGGAAGTGCTAATTATTTTTGTTTGTTTTTGAGACAGAGTTTCTCTCTGTCATCCCAACTAGAGTACCATGTGTCATAGCTCACAGCAATCTTAGACTCCTGGGCTCAAGGAATCCTCCTGCCTCAGCCTTCTGAGTAGGTGGGACTACAGGTGCCTGACACTACACTTGGCTCATTTTTTCTATTTTTGGTAGAAACAGGGTCTGGCTCTTATTCAGGCTGTTCTCTTGACCTCAAACAATCCACTGCCTGGGCATACAGGAGTGCTGGGATTGTAGGCATGAACTACCATACCCGACCTCAAGTTCTTATTTTATAACAATGTCTTTGTGCTCTGGGGCAGGCTGTGTCTTTTTTCTGTGTGGTATATACTTACCTGTCAGGATTTAATAAGTGATAGTCATTACAATTATTATTATTACTGCCCCATTCCTTCCGTTTCCATGCAATAAGCCCATTCCCCTACCATTTAGCTGCATGGAAGGTGTTTTGTCTTTATGTGGTTTTAAAGCACATATTTTAGTTCACATAAATTATAACACAGCTTTAGACGGAATTTGAAAATTGGAAGAAACATTGGAAAGCAATCTCTTGTGCTTACCCTGGAAAAATACTTTAAATAAAAGTTTAAAAGTTCTCAGTAACACTTCAACAACCAACAGGTTACTACCACTAAAATTAGTTATTTTATATCTGGTGTAAATTCTTAATATTGCAAAGGAATCCCATAGCTTGTGTTTACGTCTCTTGTGGAAAATTTATTTAACAGATTGTTATGGATAGTGTACAACATACATAGGTAGAAAACAAATCTTTTTTTTCTTAAGATATTTTAATAGCTGTGTTTTTTGAAAAATATTTTCTCTTAACTTGAAATTTTTAATTATAAAAGTTATCAGGAAATGAAAGGAAGTGAAGGATATCAGAATTAATTAAAGCCAATCTTGAGAATGGTTTGCCTTGAAGGATAAAGAGGGAAACAAAAGTTCCCAGGCAGCATTGAGATGTCCTCCAGGCTCTCCTTGCCACTGCCCAGCAGAAGTAACTATAATGGGGGTGGAGGGAGGGAAAATAAGCCTGGTCTTCCAGAAGAAAAGCTTCTGAATTCAAACACAAAGCATAATCTGGTGACTGCCTACATCCGCAATCTGTATAGCGCTCCCTTATCAAAGGAGAAACACACTGAAAATTTAGATTTATACTGATTGTACTGATAATATGTAGCTGGCAGTTCTGAGCTGGAAGATCCTTTGTTATTTAGGATATTTCCTTAGGAAATAACCTTCTTGATTTCACATTTTGAGAATAACTCAATGAACGTGAAAGGCTAAAGAAATACTGAAGTGAGTAAGTTGCATAGCATTCAGGCAAAAAATCTGGTTGAGAGGAAAGCAGTCTCCAGCTTCCCCAGCCCGCCTGTAGGTGGGTGTGTTCAGCCGCAGAGCCGTGGGGACGCCTGTCAGCCAGCCCAGCGAGCTAATTAGCTCGGCACACAACAAAGATAAGTGAGCCTGGGGAGAGGCCCCCTGAGGGGTCTTTAGATTCTGGGAAATGTCTGATTGGCAGATGTTAAAAGGGATTCTTGGGTAATCCAGTGCATCAATGAGCTGCCCAAATTCAGTCCAGGACTGCAGGAATCCAGGCATGAGGACAGGGTGCAGGAGGCTCTCACGGGCAGACCAAGATGGACAGGACCCTGGAGTCTCTGAGACACATCATCGCCCAGGTCCTGCCTCACAGAGACCCGGCTGTGGTCTTCAAAGATTGTAAGTACTGAAGGGGAAGAAAGTTTTTTGACTTCTTGGAAAATAGTCCTAAATGTCTAGTCACATCCGATTTAGCTATGATTTCTCCTAAATCTCATGGGCTGTGGTCTAAGTAATACTTAACGTGTTCCTGGCTTCAGTTGGAAGAATGATTTCATTTCACCTACAGGGATTAGGCACTGGGTTATTTTGTCAGTAATACATCTTGCTAACTGTTTAAGTCTCTCCTTATAAAATCTAAAACCTGCCTAAAAGTTAATGAAATTTTTCAGATGCTTTTTAAATAAAGCAAGGCTGAATGTACTTAGATGCAAGCTAAAAATAACTTGGAAATGACAATGAAATATGTCTGTATGTGTTAACCTGTTTAATACACCACATTTATCTGTTAAATATTGTATGTCTGAAAATCTTTGTGGCAAACAAAAGTTAACAATAAATGACCACAGTGCTCTTAATAGCAAACTATAACACTTTAGCTAAAAGGCCAATAAAATGAGATGCCTCTCAACCTCAGTGTCACTCCTCATGTCCCCATATCTACATGGTATGGCAAAGTTATTTCAAAGTCTTTTTTAAATGATTATAAAAATAATTCAGTCAAGCCCTCCAATTCCTGCAATACTATTAAACCATTTGTAGTGTGACTTTGTTTCTGGAACCAATTTGATTCCCTGCTGCAGTGGAGCAGACTGTCTGCACATTGTATCTTATCTACAGTGGGCTTCATATTACAAAGCATTTCTGAAATAGAACTTTGCTCTAGAACTGCCCAAAAGGTAAAATGCATATGAAATTTTTTTAACTTCAATAGGTTACAGCTTTCCTCTTTGTGAATCTAGTTATGTTTGTCTCCATCAAAGCATCAATGGCTTGAATTTTACTTTCTGATTGCTGAATAATGTTCCTTTCCAGATGTCCTTTTCGTTTACATTTCTCCTGTGTATGATGAAGAAAGAGAGAAGTTAGGCTATTTTATTCTGTGAGTCTTTCCTCTCAGAAATTAAATTGTAACCAATCTGTCTTCTAAGGCATAAAGTGAAACCCTTTTCTTTCTTTCTCTTTCTAAAAATATTGTCTTCAAGCATTTGTCAATAGCCATGTTGTTACTAATAAAAATCAGTCCCTCCCCTAGGCCAGCCTCAAGCCTATTCAGGTTTGGTATGTTTTTTAAGTGAAAAAGGAAAGAAAGAATGTCTCTCTCTTACAATAGCCCTGAATTACCAGTGAGGGATAAAAGGGCTCTTGGGCTGCCCAAAGTTTGGGATGAATTTTATGGGACCAGGGGTCTTATGCTGGGGTTTGGAAAGTGGAATCAGAAAAAAGAAACAAAGGGGAAATTTTTCACTCAGCTCATTGAAAATTTAAGAAGTTTAATTTAAACCTGAAATTGTAGGGCCTACTTTTAAAGCTAAACTTTTGGCTATTCTTTATAGTTGATCAGAGAGAATAGAATGGAGAAAGGGTTATAATAAAGCATATATTAACTTCTGTCATCCAGAACTTTTCAGGAATTCTTATATGTGATAAAACAAAAAAGTGTCCTCTTTTATTTATCTCATTAGTTAACATAGGACCTAAATTTGACCAGCTAGCATTGCCTGCCCACCCAGGAGAGGACAGCCTCTCTGCCACCTCTGTACCACCTGACAGCTATGAATGTCAGATCGTTGGGCCTCTTCTTTCTATCTTTTCTAGTCTGAAAAATGACTAAATGAAAGTAAGCCAAAAGGCAAAATACTATAACCAGGAATTTTTATGACATCAAAGCATCTTAATATCCTCATGGAGTGAGTGGGAATGGGCTTACTTACTTTCCAGGCAGGACATCAAAAGTCTGTCTGAGCTGCGCCATGCCAGACAAACCGTGGGTGTGATCCATTTGGTGTGTGGACCCATTTTCTGCAGCTCACCCACAAGTTGCTGCCATCACCCTTCCAATGGCAGCCTCTAGAAGCTGCCTCCAGCCCCAAAGGACAGATTCTGAGCAGTTCCCTCCCCTAGTCACTACCTTCAGTCTCTTTCTGTCAAAAGGAGGGTGCTGAGCACTGAGCACATCACTGCCAGTTCCTTAAGAAAAATTGCTACCTTGCTTTCACTGCAAGAGGAAAAGCCAATCCAAGAATTAAAACCCAGCCCAGCTGAACAAAGGAAAACACATGCTCACGCACACAAACGCTGTTTCTAAATGTCTTTTCTGTGAACACAAAGGCAGCTTTTTCTCTCTTCACTCTGGTCTCACAGACTAGGACGGGTAAGTGATCATTTGATTTGTCTGTCGCCCTCAGATAGCTTTTGATTTGCTTAAAAACAAGCAGTAACAACTGAGTTTTCTCTTCAAGTTAGTCAGGAAAACACCTAGAAAGTCTTCTGGTCTTAGACAAATTCACATAAGAATAGTTACATTTATTTAAAGAAATAAAATTCAAATGCTTTTCTCACCCAAGAAGGCCTTTGAATGGCATTGCATACATTAAAGCTGGCATTTTGTTTTAGACAAGGTGTTCTGGTAATAGTTGTGATTTGTTTTTTATTTTCTTTCTTAGAAGGAAATGAATTCCATAGCTAATTTTTCCCTTTCCCCTATCTTACATCTTATATGAAAAATAATGGAAAGAGGTTTTAAATAAAGTGGACTTTCAATTTGAAGTTTTTTCATACAAGCTGGCACTGGACTGTTCTCTGCTATGTAAAAGTCTCTCTTATATAACAAGTTGAATTCCAGGTCTCCACACTACCACAGAGACTCTCTTTGCAGCTGAGACACGGCATGTCTCCACCTTACTTGCTCTTCTTAGTTTTGTGAAATATCCAATTTATTTTGATGGGTCGTTCATCACAACCAAATTGAGCTATTCTTAAAGCAGCCCTATCCACCTTTTGCAGGAGTTGTGAGCTTTGTATTTTTTTACCACTGTTCACCACCTCCCCATGTTCTTTCTTAAAGCAATCACAACATGATGCGAGATCCTAACCTGAATGTTAACTCTTCAAATTACAAGAGCACCATGTGTTTCCTGCCATCTTTGGGTTTGTCCTTCATCCTGTAATGGTTGTGCTAAGATGTCAAGTCTTCTGTGACAGGCACCGTGCTGGGGACTTTTGTTCTTCTCAGTAAGGTTGTAATGCAGGTGCGATTGTTATGTACAGATGGGAGAGCAGAGAATCCCGGAGGTCACAGGGACCTGCTCAACATCACATGTCTAGTAAATGGCAGACCCAGTTCTGTCTTCCAGCTCCTCCCCTTTAATAAAGACACTACAGGACACCACCTATCAGAGGGGCTAAGGCATCCTTAGTGTTGTAAAGACAGTACAGATTGATTACCCCTCATCTGAAGTGTTGAGACCAGAAGTGTTTCAGATTTCAGACTTTTTTGGATTTTAAAATATTTGCATTATACTATATAGTCAAGCATTTGAAATTCCAAATGGTCCAGCAAGCATTTCCCTGGCGCATAACGTCAGCACTCAGAAAGTCCCAGATTTTGGAGCATTTCAGATTTTAGATTTTCAGATTTAAGATGCTTTATTTCTATCTATTAGGAAAATAAAGACAGGAGATAAATTGACTCTTTGGGGAGTCTAGAGGAAGCCCACTAAATAATCATGTCTGAACAGGAGGAAGACAGGAATGTGGAGAAAGGAAGGGCATTTCCCAACACAGACCAGGCAGCACAAGAGCAAAGTGCGGGCTAAAGCTGCACAGAGAGTGGACAAGAAGCACAGTGAGAGTCACGCTGACACTAAGGCAATGGAGCCCTAGAGTGAATGGGGATCCCAGATTAGTCCTAAAAGTTTATGGCATTAGGTTGCATTGAAGGAAAGTTTATGCTGACATCCATGGGGCATCATCTCCCGAGTTAGGGAGAATTACAGGTTTTTCTCAGCAAGAAGCCATTTGCTGACTCAGGCAAGGTGCAAAACTCGTGAATGTCAAGCGGGTCTACAGGGAAAAACCACTTTCACTGGTCAAAGGCCAAAACAAGGAAACATTTTGAAAAAAATTGTTTAAAAGCTATCTTAGCTATCATTGCAGCCATGAGATTGAGTCGGTTTCTAGCAATGACTTATAAAGTAATGTGTTAGAATTCACCCCAAATTCTATAATTAAAAAGTAAGATGGAACCTTTACCAAACATTGCACAATAGGAAGCAAATTTCTCACACATTTGAGGTGCATTAACTCTTCCATTTGGGAAAACATTTTTCTGCATGAAAGGTTTTATTTATATCAGATAGGTGAATACTTCAAAGAGTTTATTTTTACCCTTTGGAAAAATTGTAACAGACTATAGGCCTATTAAAAACATCCTAGCTATCATGAATCAACTTGTATGCAATGTAAGAGAGCAAAGGTCCTCCAGGGTCAATATTTTCTCGATCCTGTGCTTTTCAGTGTAGTTATTCAAAATGTATAAATTTGATGATAAATTTATAGTTTTCACATGTCACATGGAAAGGAATGATGGTTTGTAGGCAGTAAAATCCCTGCTTATACCACATTGCCTTCCTCCATGTATAGGGTGCCTGGAAGAATACTCTTTAAACAAGCAAACAGCTCCTTACACTGCTTGCTAGCTCATTTTAGAATAGTGACTGGATCTGAATTACAATAATTTGAACTCTGATAGTGTTAGCATCTAAACTGTGGATATCTGTTCTGTTAAAGCTTATTCAAATGCTGATTTCCTTTATTTATTACAGAATACAACTATTTTTATTTGAACTTTTATACTAAGAGAAAAATGTAGATTTTACTTTGGCTATTAGTGGAAAATGAACTGTTTCTTTTCCTTGTCTCAGCCCCAGAGGACAATTTTTCAATGGGGAAAAAGAGGGAGAAGGAGGTGGCATCTTGATCATTTAATGGTCTCATCTGTTCTAAGGCATTCATTTCTTATAGATAAATAAGATTTAGCAGATCAAAAATAAAACATGGCAGACACCCACCTGTGAGGTCAGACCTTGGGCCTCTTCGTGAATGCCTGTCTCATCTCACCAGAAATTTTTTTTTTTTTTATTTAACAGTTAGGATTTGTTAGTCTGAACTCAATTTTAACAACTTCTGAAACTCATGTGTTAAGTTACTGCCTATAATAGAATACAGCTGCATAAGGGTGAGTTTCTAAGTTATGATCTTTCTGTTTAAATGATACGGTTTTACTGATTATGTGCTACAGATTGATTTAAGAAATGTAAGACAACTTTAGAAGCCTTTCATAAAAGAATCTTCTTTGTTTAATATATTTCATATTGAAGTTTTAACTCAAAAGGCTCTTATTTCTTTTCCTCCACCTTCAAATGATCGTGTAAGTTTAGTCTGTCAAGGTAGTTAAAACAATCTTATTTAAAAAGAAAAAGAAATGAAAAAAAACCCTATTGAAAGTTTAATATTGACAAAATAGACAATTATTATTCTCTCTCTATATATCTTTTCTCTCTGGTGTCTGTGAAATGTTGCTTGAATCACAGTTGATTTTTTTTCTACTGTGATGATAAACATTTGATCCCTATTTTTATCTCATCCTGATAAACAGCTGTGGGAACCCATTGCTTAATCACCACTCCTTAGGCACTTAGGCCTACGCGGCTCTGATGTGGCCGTGCTGAGTGTCATCATTTCACAGGGTGTTTTGTCCACACCTGAGCTGGGTGCCTCAGGGGGGCAGAGCTGTACCTTGCACTTTTTAGTGACCCCAAGGTGACTCCCCCAGGGGCAGGCACTAACAGGTGCACAATCAGACATTTCTTTATTGCTGATTCATTGATTTTTCTCTCCTACAAAAAGAGGAGAGGTTTTTTCCATTGCCGGGTACTCCCCTTAATGTTGCAATGCGCTGCACCAGGACCTTTTAAGCCATTCATCCTCTGACTGTTGTCACATCCTAATTGTATGCAGGTTTAAGTTGACAGCCAGAATAGACAAGAGGGAGCATGGAGGAAGAGGAACTCTGAAATAAACCTGGCCACCCCAGAGCACAGTGGCTTAAATTACCCACCTCACATTCTTTCTCCAGATCTGCCCCCACTGGGTCACCAGAGCCACACCCATGCTTTCTAGGGCCAAACTCTGTGCCTGGTTCATTGCTGTGGCAGGACCTTGAAGAGCATTCTTAGAATGACTGTTTACAGGGAAGGAAGATACATTGTATGCCTAAAGCCACATTGAAATAGGTTTGACCATTTTGACTGAACAGAATTATCAAAGCAACCATTGTGACTGATTCTTGGTTGGTCTAAAATCAATGGTCCTACAAAGTGTCTTTTAAATACAGAACAATGTCATTGCCAATGGAACTTGAGAGAGACATTCACATTCTGGTTAGTTGAACTGATTATATCATGTTTTTATTTTATGCAACTTTAGAGACTGGATCACATCATCTGGCCCCTGGTGTACATATAGACAGGTGTGATCTCAGGCATGTGGCTGCTGCTGTTTCAGGATGGTGCACTTAACAACTTTTTATTTTGATTTGTCTCTGTGAGTCCTTCTTGCTCCTTCATATTATTCTCCTCTCCCTCCTGAAAATACATTGCCCTGCACTTGCAAATATACAGAAAATAAATGTTATTTAAATCTTCCTCCAAAAGAATTTACAGTTCAACAATTTTAAATTTCAGGGTGAAAATTAAATCAAAAAGATATCCCTTTTCTATGTTTTATAGAATCTCTTAAGAGGTTACTTTGCAAAAACTTAAAGGATCATAATTCCCTCAGGAAAATGTTTTGGGTAGGAGGTGGGAGTGGGGGGAAGGAAAGAAAAAGCAAACAAAAGAAGAAACACGATCAGCTTTCCAGCTGCTGAAGAAGCTAAGCATTGACTTGTGAAATTACCAAGGAAGGTCCCTCTGCTGGGAACAAAGCCATATTTGAGCTGTCTGGCCCGGCAGTTGCCGTGACCACCTTTGAAAGGGCATCGGCACCAAAGAGAAAGGGCCTGAGACTCCACCACGTTGTCCCAACACACAAGCTATGTCCACAACACCCGTTTAGCCCCCTCAAAACCTAGCACAGGCTGAGTGTGCTTACAAACAGCTGTAGGCTCTGTGTGCCAGAGTCCTGCAGCTCAGCCTAGCCAAAGAAACCCCATTTCTCAACGCATTTTGCATGAATGGCAATTGAACTTGCCCCTTAAATTATTTTGGCCTTTTCCTGTTTTTTTCTCAACAAAGTAGGAAATCACATTAGTAAGAATAGGTTGTATATGATTGAATTGCTAAAATGGAAAATACTAATTAACTTTATTTTAAAATATCACCTGCTAAGGATAACTTGATTAGAGGCTATATTAAAATATTGTATACCATAAATCCATCTGTTTAAAGACAGAGAATCAATGGGAAAATATGTTAATGTCTTGAAGGCCTCCTAATGATTATCCTTTAACAGCAGCCTTTCCAATTTGTCTTTAATTGTTTTGGGCAAGGTTAATTTTACCCAGCTAGAATTTTTTCCTCGTGTAAGTTTTAAAGAAATTGGTTCTTTTTTCTAGTAGAATTGTAACAGACTTTTAAGACTCCTTTTTTCAGACAAATGGCTGTCATCAATGCCAGAGTAGTCATATTCAGTGATCAAATTGGGCAATAGCTACAGTGTCTCTACTTTCCTGAAGCTTACACATCTTATTAGATGCTAACATAAGATAAAAGTTAGCTCCTCCTTATAGTTTTTGCTAAGAGCAAATCTGCTGTCTTCAATATACATTACAAAGTGGAAAACTAGGACAGAAATACATGTTTCCAGAGCATGAGGCTGGAGCTTTCACCCACTCATCTCCTGGGTACAGTGAAGCTCAGTCTCCTCACTAAGGGTCTCTTCTCCATTTCTGCATGGTCCACACATCGTGAGAATCAATTGAATGCCACAGTGAGTTCTATTAGAGAAGTTTTAGACTTGTAGGCTATTTTAGAATATTTGATGACATGGCTTCAATGCAGGAACAGTTAAGTTTCAAAGATGCAACATGGAAACATGTAGCCATTCCTTTTTTCCCTTCACCTTCTCAGACCACAGTGGCTGACACCCTGTGCACATACAGATATGTGAAGCCCTGCTCTGAGCATATTCCATGTCAAACCTGACAGCAACTCAGATGTGACATTTTCCATGTCAAACCTGCAGCGAAGAATGGACAACACATCATGGTGATTGAGGCAAGACTCACACACAGGAACTCTGGTTCCAAAGAATAGGTTTTAACTCTTAAGTCTGCCCAAAAAAGATGGAGAGACAAAATGTACATTTTATTCTGTACAGAACTAGTAGTTCCTGCATTTGAGGTACTATAACATACTGTGCAATCCATGAGGCTTTTTTTCTTTTTTGAAACAGAGTGTCACTCTGTTGCTCAGGCTAGATTGCTGTGGTCTCTGCCTAGCTCACAGCAACCTCAAACTCCTGGGCTTGAGCAATCCTCCTACCTCAGCTTCCCAAGTAGCTAGGACTACAGGTGCCCACCACTGCCTGGCTAGTTTTTCTACTTTTAATAGAGATGGCATCTCACTCTTGGTCAGGCTGGTCTCAAATTCCAGAGCTCAAGTGATTCTCCTGCCTCAACCTCCCAGAGTGCTGGGAGGGATTATAGGTATGAGCCATGGGGCCCCACTTAATCCATGAGGCAAATAAATTCTCTGCATCTCAGATTCCCATATGAAAACAGACCATGTGCCAGGCATGGGCTTAGGTGCCTGTAATCCCGCAGGCTTGCCTGTAATCCCGCTAGATTGTCCCAACCCAGTTGTTGTAAAGGCACCAACCCAGTGGGCAAGCAGCTGCTCCCTAAGTGCACTCCCACAGCCCTGTCCTGCCCGTCCACTCTGACCCAGGTGTCCACTCCCACAGGTTTCAGCACATCTGTGTGCCATCCCATGCGGTTCCTACATAAAGCGTATTCCATAGGAAGGCCTGACTTTTCCGTGGGCTGAGAGACTTCATTCGGCTTCTACATATTCTTATTCACTCAATCGCACTGAAGCCATTTAGACTACTTGAGTTTTCTCTAAATGCGATCAACAACTGCTTCTAGGTGGACAGCTCTGTGCTGGACACCAAGGAGGCTGCAGAGGAAAATGAATCATGCTCTAGAATCCCACCGTCTGGTGCAAGTTAAATAATAGAAAAGTATATCTGTTAAAATGAATTATTGCCAACAGGCATGTCATTCCTCTGATGAGAAGGAAGTCTGGCCAAATCTGACTTGATAATTTAGCCAGGAGAACCATATCCATTTTATCAATGTGGTTTATAGGAGGTGTGGCCACTCATGGAAAAAGAATTCAGAAAGGAGGCCGGCAGGCGGGCACCAGCGAGGGAGGCTGGGCAAGGCGGTGCCTCCCTGCAGGGCAGGTACAGTGGATGAACGAAGGGGAGGGGCAGAAGCAACACTAACATCAGAGCAAGACACAGATAAACAAGCCCTAGGTGTTCAGGGAGGTGTCAGGAGACTGTCCTGGCTGAAGCTGATGGACAATCTCTGCTGAGGGATCAGAGGTTAGACAGCTGATTCATCATCAGTTAACTGGGAAAGCTTCAGTTTTGAACTTTATAATAAAAAAAGGAAGGTTGAGGGAGGGGGGAAATGAAAACCTCACTTACAAGAGACTTGCTTGGGGGTCTAATTACTACTCTGAGAAATCTGTCATGTTCAAATTGCAAAACACAGAGAAGAAGAAAGTAGCTACACTAATGTCTATAGAAATAGCAAAATTTTCTTGATGTCACCACATGAAATACTCAAAACTATTGAAGGAGTCTGTTACTTCTTCCAAGAAAGCAATTTGAGGCAGTGGAGTAGATTAAGAAGTTTGCTGTGCAGAGTCAATCCAGAGATAAGTTGCTTTCTTTACTCTCAGATGTTATAAGATGATAGAAGTTGAGAAAAAAGTGGGTTTTGTGCTATTGCTCCGAGCATGTCCCCAAGCAGTTCTCTCTCCCACTTGCTCTCACAGCCTCAGCCATTTGATATTCTGTTTCATTATAATAGTTGTATCAGTCACACATCAGTCACTGTGACAAAACCAAAACCAAAGATGAGTCGATCTGCTCAGCTTGTTCCACTCCATAGTTAGCTGACCATTGCCCACCTGCCTTCCCCTCACTGCCCACCTTGTGCCTATGTCCAAAGTTGCTAGATGGCTGATTTACCTCTTCCTGGTTGCAGATCAGGCCATTGAGAAGGGCAGAGCTTTTCAAAAAGAACTTTACTTTGGAGAAATAATGCAAGGCCAAAAGCAATGAGTTCTAGACCACAGCTGCCTGATCCTGAGGTGGAGGGCCTGCTCAGTCAGACACCTGTGCTTCTCCCTGGGAAGCTCCAAGCCCCTCACAGCGATCGATCTTGTCATCTCCTCTTATTCCTCTTAGGGTTCCTGCTTTTCCATCTTTCCTTCAGAGGGACCTGAATGGGAGGCCTTCTGTGCCCCACGATCACCCCATGGATCACCCCATCACTTTAACCCAGAGCCCACTGTTGGTGAAGACTGGCCATGGAGGTGTGTGCTTCTGGGCACAGCCTGCTCATTCAGTTCGACAGCTCTAACTGGAAATATGTCACATCATTTTTATTAAAAAGCACAAATATTGGCCTTTACTTTACTTTGTAAAGAGCAAATATCAGAAAAGTGGCTCATGGGAAAGACTGGGTGTGTAATTATTGGGAGGGGCCTCCAGCCCACCCTGCATCTCACAAATGACCACATCCTCTATGCCCTTAAAAATGTTAAGATACACAACTAACATTTGTTATGTTCCTACTGCATCCCAGGCATTGTGGGGAAAATGGCTTTTTTTTTTTTTTTTTTTTTGCAGTTTCTGGCCAGGGTCGGGTTTGAACCTACAACCTCCAGTATATGGGGCCAGCGCCCAACTCTTTTGAACCATAGTCGCTGTCCCTTTGGCATGATTCTTTCCTTAGAGAGCACTGTCTCCAGCAGGGGACTCCACGACTACAATTAAGTTCCATTACGTTAGAGAGAGTCTCAGGATGTGCCAAAAACATAGGCGTTCTACTGTTTAGAACCTGTGTGATTCTTTGAGCTTCTTTCATTTTTCAACTCTAAGTTATAGCTGATAGCACCCAGGCCAAGGGGATGCTGTGAGGATCACATGAGAAGTCCCCGTAAAGATGCATGCCGGAGGAGATACTGGGCATGATGGGGAGACCAGCAGCCCTGTCTTCTCACAGCTGTGCTTCTCAGGCTTTAACATATTTCGGATTGCCTGAGAATCTTGTTAAAATTCAGATTCTGTTTCTGTAGGCTCTGGGTGGGGCCCAAGATCTTGAATTTCTAACAAGTGCCAGGTGACTTTGTAATATTTCTCAAGGGACTAGACTGTCATTAGCAAGGTCTCCGAGACTGTGGAAATAAGGTGAGGAAGGCATGGACAGGCCCCAGACACTGGGGTGGCTGTCCACACTCGATAGCTCCTGTTTACACTGTGAAAGGCAGGACTGTTGGCTGGGTACCAAAATGTGTGTCTGTGCCTGGAGATCAACTAGAAGGCCTGTCCTCAGACCTGGGTGGCTTTCTGCAGCAGCTGTTGTCCCTCTGCTCAAGATTGTCCCAAACCTTGTCCAGTTTGTGTTTGTCAGGTGGAGCGTCCTCTGACATACCAAAGGTGGGCTGGCCTTCCCTCTGCACTCCACCCATCTGGGTCTCCAGGTGACAAGAAGGGGTAAAGACAGAAGGATAACTATTTGTGCACATGGCACCTCACACTCGCCAGAAGTGACACATCTGTAGGCCGGTCAGAGAAATATCCCAAGGTTTCAGAATGAAAAATTTAAAAAGTGCAGCTTTTATCCATACAGAAATATTACTTAGTGCATTTTAGCTGCAATTTTTTAAATCCAAATATCTTTATGTGCCAAAATTCTTGTGTTTACTTTACCTAATAATTATGAGTTCTCAATGGCCTACTCTAGTTCTCAGCTAAAAATCATTCAACAATTAACCAACTTAATATAGAAGACTAGTGGTTATGGTGACTAGGGGCGACCAGACACAGGTTTTAGTTTGGGCTTTAATCAGACGTCTCTGCTGGATTCTGCATGTCAACTGGGAGAAGCCAGCTCATCAACCCTTGAGCTGAAAGGGAGAGAGGATGGGGGGCAGAAACACAGTTTTGAAAATGAAAGTTCTTATTCTATTTGAGTTGCATCGCTGGTAGAAAACATTATTTCAAATATTTTTGGATGAATTGAAACTGTAATAACCAATTCTCAACTTCACTACTTCAATATGTATTTTGTTGACTAATTCAAGCGTCCCCTCTGCTATATTTTCCCAACTTCTTTCCAAACATATTTCTCAGATAGTAAGCACTTCAGTTATTTCAATAAACACAGGCATCCAATTCCTTAGGAGTCTCCAGAATTTGCCTGAAATACACACTGTGGAGCTGCTCTGTTACCCTGGGAGAAGCAGCTGGAGGCTGGCGCTCCAGTAAACAGCTGAGGAAGTGGTCATGCCATAGTGTGGTTCCATCTCCAGATCACCCTCTGTAACACTCCTTACTCCCTGACAAATAACTACATCCAACATGTTGAAGCACATCCAAGAATGTATTCAGGATAATGACAAAGGGTATGGTCAGTCATTATACAGAGTAAAAGAACAAAAACTACTTAATACAGAACTTGAGGAAGCACAAGGATGGACTGCATCAGCACATTTTCTTATGCAAGTGAGGGGGCCAGTTCAAAATGGCTTAAGGAAAAAGCAGAGGAGTTGGTTCAGATAATTCACTGTCCAGTTGAGGGTCCTGGATTAGGACACAGCTCAGACTAGAGCTCAAACTGTGTCATCAGAACCTTATCTTTCTTTCTTCCTCTCTTGGAACAACTCTGCTGTGTTGACCCTCTCAGTCGTCCTTCCTTCTTGCAGGGACAGTATCATGCACTGCTCCAACCCCTGCAGAACTCTACTGAAAAAGGAAACTCCCACTATTTTCAACAGAAGCTCTGGACTCATGGCCTCTGAATGGCTTAGCTTCAGCCAAGTTCCCATCTGCATCCCTGAAGATTAGATGAGTCTCCAAGGGAAAAAAATTAAAAAATCTCTGAGCTGTTCTCACAAGAAGGGGAGTGAATGCCAGAGTGCCCTGCACAGCCTTCATTTACATGGTGGGCTAAACATGGGCCAGGAGCTGAATTCCTGTGAGGTTTCAAGAAGAAGACTCCCCCTGAATGAACTTCACCTGAGAGGGATTTCAGCTCACTGCCAAAAAGGCCCTTGCAGAGAACCATCCACAGCTCAGATGGGATGTAGTAAGGACCAGGTCCTTTCCTGAGGTCAGGGTCAGGCAGACAGGCAGCTGTCAGAAACGCCAACAAGGAATTCTTGCGTTAAGCAGAGCTTTGCCTACATGACCTACAAGGTCACTTTTGACTTGACAATTCTATTATCCTTGTTAATTTTCACAATTTAATTTGCAGTACAGGATAAACAAACCAACCTAATTTGATCTGGAACTTCTGCAGGCTATCATAGGTCATTTAATCTAAAACATATGGCTGTAGCCATGATACGCTTTCTGAAGTCACCTGACAGACCTTGTCCTGAATGAGGTCTTCATGGTATTAGTTTCACTCGTGGCTTTTTCCAGCTTCCTGCCTACTTCACAGTTGTCTTTCATTTTCCTTTAGACTGGGGTGATAGGAGCATGAGAAAGTTTTCTTCTTTCTGACTTTCTCCTCTGAAATCTTGCAGTAAGAGAGTCTCTATTAAAATTATATTACTTATGTCTTCACCTCCCAATTTGGCTTTCATTTTCAGGCTTCAGAGTCTATGGGAAATGGGGGACAAGGCCATAGACAGTCACAGTCCTGGACTAGTTAGGCAAACAAACTAGAAGAATGAGGTCTTTACATTTAATGTTAAAAATTAAGTGAATTTTATAAATTGCAGCATTGTTAGAACTAGAGTACCAGACCACATGAGCCTTACTCTTTATGGAATAGATGCATCTGCATTAAGGTAGCATATTTTAGCAGACTTACTGCACACTTCACATATATTTAAACAGCAGATACTCTTTTATGGCTGACAGCATCCCCCACCATCCTACGCACACAAACTCTGCTCTGCTTCCATATTACAGAATCTAGCCCACAAATTAAAGTTTTTCTTTTGCCAAGATATGTCCATCTTTAATAACTGATGACATCTCTTGTCTTTTCCAGTGAATGTTGTGTCAATGTTACAGGAATTCTGGGAGGGCAAGCAGCAGCAGAAGACTGCATTCCCCAGTGACAGCCTCGTGCTCTACGAGTCACTGCCAGCACCTGGGCCTCCCTTTGTGAGTTATGTGACCCTCCCAGGAGGAAGCTGTTTTGGCAACTTTCAGGTAAGAAGCTGCCATCAATGTGTCAGTGAGGGTTAATTGGATTAAAATAGAATAAACCTTTTTATCAAGTGGTTACATTATAAGTTTCCTTGGAACAAAGTTGTGCCATGTTACATAATACATACTAGAAAATTAGTCAGACATCCCAATTTTAAAAATGGAAATTTTATATTGGCGTATTCCCTGGTATTTCTTCACTGAAAACAAATTCTATAGCACTTTTTTTTATTTGCCAGATAGCTGCTTTCTGTTCCTCAGAATATTATGGAATAGGATGTACAGACCAGGGTAATGGTGTTAAAACATTTTTATCCAGATCTTTCCATCAGGGCTCTCCCATCAGTAAAAATTCTCTATAGTTGTGAATTTAATAATCAAACACGTATAAAAAAATAATCAAATATGTGTATTAAACAATCTGCTACATACCAAAGCATGACCCAACACAAAGAATTGAAAAACACAGGACTGGGCTCAAGCACCTGTGCTAACGTGAAGTCCTGCTTCTGACCCCTGTCCATCCTTGGGCAACTTATTTAACTTTACACTTTCCTCAGCTTTGAGATGGGGAATAACATCCATGACATTGGTTGGAAGCCATACAAAGTATACATACAATGTATGTAACATGGTGTCTGGTACACAGGTGTTTAGCAGGTATTCTAAGTATTGTTTGTGCAATTTCTTTGTATTTCAGAATATTTGGGGGTTACAAATGTCTTGGTTCCATGAATTGCTTTTGTACAGTTTGAATCAAAGTAAAAGTGTGCCCCTCGTTGGCTCAGCCATCTGCTTGATTTCCTTTGAGTTTTACTATCAAATGTGCATATGGGTATTGATTGATTAGTTACAATTTAATATTGAGCACATGTGGTGTTTTTTTCCATTCTTGTGAAACTTCGTTTAGAAGGATACTCTCCAGTTCCATCCAAGTTATTATAAAAGTCATCAGTTCATCTTTTCTTTTTTCTTATGGCTGAGTACTGCTCCAAGGTGTTTACATATCATATTTCATTAATCCACTCATGTACTCGAGCTGGTTCCACATCTTTATGGTTGTGAATTGTGTTGCAATAGGCATTCGAGTGCAGGTGTCCTTTTGATAAAGTGACATTTTTTCCTTTGGGTAAATACCCAATAGTGAGATTTCAGGGTCAAATAGTGGGTCAACTTTTCGTTCTTGGAGGTGTCTCCATATTTCTCCACAGAGGTCGTACTACTGTGCAGCCCACCAACAGGGTATTAAGTGCTTCTTTCTTTCCAGGTCCATGCCAGCCATCTGTTGTTTTTTGGAGGGTTGATAAAAGTCATTCTCACTGGAGTTAGGGTTACCTTGTTGTGGTTTTGATTTGACTTTCCCTGGTGATTAGGGATGTTGAGCATTTTCTCATGTGTTTATTGGCCATTAGTCTATCTTCTTTTGAAATCTTCTGTTCATATCTTTTGCCCCATTTTTTATGGGCTTGTGTAAGTTTTCTTCCTGATTTTCTTGAGTTCCTTATAGATTCTGGATATTAGTCACTAGGGTATATAGCATGCAAATATTTTCTCCCATTCTGTAGGTTGTATATTCTCTCTATTTTGTTTAATTATTTATTTATTTATTTGCTGAACAGAAGCTTAGCTTTTTTATCTGATCAAGTCTTATTTTTGTTTTTACTGTGGTTATTTTTGGGTTTTTTTCATAAGTTCTTTAGGCTGATGTCTACAGACATAAGAGTTTTTCCAACATTTTATTCCAGAAGTCTGATTTTATGCCATAGGTTTAAGTGAGCTATCCATTGTGAATTCATTTTTGTGAGTGGTAAGAGGTGCACATCCTGTTTCAATCTTCTACATATGGCTATACAGTTTCCAACCACCATTTACTGAATCAGGATTATTTTCCCTGGTGTCTGGTCAAAAATCAGAGGGCAATATGAGGATGGTTTTATATCTGGATTTTCTGTTATGATTCATTGAGATGTCTGTGTCTCTATTCTTGTGCCAGTGCCATGCTGTTTTGATTACTATAGCCTTCAAGTATGGCTTGAAGACTGATAAAGTGCTGACTCCTGATTTTCCTATCTGCTTAAGGTTGCTTTGGCTGTTTGGGCTCTTTTCTGGTTTCACATGAAGCATATAATTAATTTTTATAGATCTTTAAAAAATTCCATTGGTACTTTTAGGAGATTGCATTAAATTTGTAGATAACTTTGAGCAGTACAGACATTTTTAACCATATTGATTCTGCTGATCCATGAGCATGATATATTTTTCCACTTCTTTACATTCTCTGTTGTTTCCCTCTTCAGTGACTTATAGATCTTCCTGCAGAGATCTTTTACCTCCTTGGGTAAATATGTTCCTAGGTATTTTATTTTATTTTCTACTATTGGAAAAGGTATTGAGTTTTTCATTTGATTCTCAGCTTGACTGTTGTTGGTGACTAGGAATGGTATTGATTTGTAGACATTGATTTTTTTTATGCTGAGATTCTGCTGAATTTATTTATGGAATTTCAGGAGTCTCTTGGCAGAATATTTGGGGTTTTCTAGACATAAGATCATATCATCAGCAAAGATAGATAATATGACCTTCTCTGTCCCCATCTTGATTTCCTTCTCTTACTGCTCTGGCTAGGACTTCTAGCACTATGTTGGATAGAAGTGGTGACAGTGGGCAACCTTGCCTAGTTCCAGATCTTAGTGGGAATGCTTTCAATTTTTTCCCATTCAGAATGATGTTGCCTTATCAGCATATGTTTGTCATATGTGGCTTTTATAATTTTGAGGTATGTTTCATCTATGCCTATTTTGTAAAGTGTTCTTATTGTAAAAGGGTACTGAATTTTGTCAAATGTTTTCTCTGCATCTATTGAGATGATCATATGATCTTTGATTTTGCTTCTGTTTATGTGGTTAACCACATTTATTGATTTGCATATTTTTAACCATCCTAGCATGCCTAAGATGAAGCCCACTAAGTTGTGGTGAATTTTTTTATGTGCTCCTCAATTCAATTTGCTAGAATTTTATTCAGAATTTTTTCTTCTATACTCATAAGGAGTATTGATCTATAGTTTACTTTTTTTATTATATCCCTTCCTGGCTTTGGTATCAAGGTGATATTGACTTAGTAGAATGTATTGTGGAAAATTCCTTTCTTTATGATGTTATGAAACAATTTCTGCAATATAGCCACCAGTTTCCCTTCATGGGTCTGGTAAAATTTAGCTGTGAAACCCTCTGCCTAGGACTTTTTTTCATTGGAAGGTTTTTTTATTGCTATATCAATTTTATTACTTGATATTGATCTCTTTATGAATTCTCTACATGGTTGAGCCCAGGTAGGTTGTGTGTTTGCAAGAATCTATTTCCTCAATATTTCCAGTTTATATGTATAGAAGTTTTTATAGTATTAAGAGATGGTATTTTGTATTTCTGTGTTATCAGTTGTAATATCTCCCTTTTCATTGCTGATTGAGCATATTGTGGGGGGGGTTGTTGTTGTTATTGTTGTTGTTTTTTATTTGTTTGGTTTTTTGTTGTTGTTGTTGTTCTTTCTTTTCTGTTTTTGGTCATACTAGCTAGAGGTTTATCAATTTTGTTTACTTTTCCAGATAAACAAAACTTTTTCTTTCATTAATCTTCTATATAATTCTTTTCTTATCAATTTTATTTAGTTCTGCTCTGAACTTAGTTATTTCTTTTCCTCTACTGGTTTGGGGATTGGTTTGCTCTTCCTTTTATAATTTATTGAGATGATTCATGTGATCATTGACTTGTGATGTTTATGGGTTGTTTTTTCTTTTTTAATGTAGGCATTTAGGGCTATGAATTTTCCTCTTAGGACTGCTTTTGCTGGATCTCACAAATTTTGATAACTTGTTTCCCCTTTGTCATTTAATTCAAAGAATTTTGTGATTTCTATCTTAATTTCCTTTTCGACCTAGCAATCATTCAGCAGTAGATGTTTAAATTTCCAAGACTTTTTTTTAGAATTCAGTCTTTCTATTGGAGTTGACTTCTGATTTTATTCTACTGTGGTCTGAGAGGATACATGATAAAATTTTTATTTTTTTTCAGTTGGTTGAGACATGGTTTATGACCTAAATGTGATCAATATTGGAGAATGTTCTATACACTGATTAGAATGCATATTCAGTAGTTTTGTGTAGGATGTTCTATATATGTTTGTTGGGCCTACTTGCTCTAGAGTCTCATTTAATTCCCATGTTTCTTTGTGTATTTTCTGCTTGGAGGCTCTGTCCAACTCTGTCAGAGGGTCGTTGAAGTCCCCAGCTATTACAATATTGAAGTTTATCACTTTGGTTAGGCCTAGTAAAATTTACTTTATAAATCTGGGTGTACCTATGTTAGATCATAAATCTTTAGAACACTTATGTCTTCTTGTTGAATTGTTTCCTTCACCATTATTTAGTGACCATTTTGTCTTTCTTTATAGTTTTTTTTTTTAACAGAGTCTCACCTTATCACCCTCTGTAGAGTGCTGTAGCATCACAGCTCACAGCAATCTCCAACTTGTGGGCTTAGGTGATTCTCCTGCCTCAGCCTCCCAAGTAGCTGGGACTACAGGTGCCCACCACAATGCCTGGCTATTTTTGTTGTAATTTGGCCAGGGCTAGGTTTGAACCCACTACCCTCAGTATATGGGGGTCAGTGCCCCACCCACTGAGCCACAGGTGCTGCCCATCTTTCTTATTTTGAAGTCTGTATCGTCTGATACAAGAATGTCTATCTCAGCTTTCTGTTGGTTTGCATTTACATGGAATATTGTTTTCCATCTATTCATCCTGAGTCTGAGTGAGTCTTTATTGGTTAAATATGCTTCCTAGAGACAGCAGATACTTGGCTTGTATCTTTTACTGATCCAGCCAGCCTATGTGTCTTGAGTGGGAAGTTCAATCCATTCACATTTACTGAGAGAGCTGATAAATGGGGGTGAATTTCTATTCATCTTGTTGAGTAGAACTTCACTGTTTTGTTTTGCCTCTTGAGCCATCATGGTATCTGGGCTCTGAACATTTATTTATTTATTTATTTATTTATTTATTTATTTATTTATTGCAGTTTTTGGCTGGGGCTGGGTTTGAACCCACCACCTCTGGCATATGGGGTTGGCGCCTTACTCCTCTGAACCACAGGTGCCAGCCCTGGGCTCCTTACACTGGTGGGTGACTATTGTGCTGATCAGTGCATAATGCAGATCTGAGTACTTCCTACAGAGCATCCCTGAGGGTGAGGAAGAAAATGCCAATGACTGGAAAACCTATTTTAGGGAATACTTGAAGAAAATTTACCAAATCTTGCTAGAAATCTGTATTTTCAGGTACTAGAAGCACAACAGACTCTCAGGAGATTGATCACCAAGAGGCAATCACCTAATGTATAATCATCAGACTGGCCAAAGTTAACATGAAAGAGTGACAGCATCAGGTAACTTACAAAGGAAAACCCAGCAGACTAACTATAGACTTCTCAACAGAGACTTAAAAAGCCAGAAAGGGTGGGGCCCCATTCTGTCTTATCAGACAGAATAATGGTCAGCCTAGAATTTTGTATCCTGAAAAACTAAATTTCTTATATGAGGGAAAAATAAAGACTTTCTCAGACAAGCTAATACTGAAGGAATTTGTCAAGAGCAGACCTGCCTGGTAGGAAGTACTCAAAACTTCAGTATACACTGATCAGCATAATAGTCACCCACCAGTGACAATTCTTTCTAAACCAGGGAGAAGCACGTTGGTTCCAAGTTGCCCACAATGTACCCAAGCAGGTTTTATGTCCCTCTGCCTTGGGGCATCCCTGCTGTGATGGAATCACCAGGCAAGCAAGGAACAGCAGGCAGGAAGTCCTCAGTTTGAGCAGCTCTCAGTCCACTGCAGGACTCTTGGAGGAGAGCTTGAGCCCCACTCTCTGTGGAAGCCCTTGTGTGCTGGATGCTTTAGCTGAGAGGGAAAGCATCTCCTGCCATCTAGGCTCAACTGCCACTCAGTAGCTACAGCAGGGCAAGAGATGGGGAGGGAAAGGGTCCAAATGATCAGGTGCGGTAGCTGACACCTGTAATCACAGCACTCTGGGAGGCTGAGGCAGGAGGATCCCTTGAGCTCAGGAGTTACAGACCTGAGCAAGAGTTAGACTCTGTCTCTACTAAAAATAGAAAAATTATTCAGGCATGGTGGCACACACTGGTAGACTCAGCTACTTAGGAGGCTGAGGCAAGAGGATTTCTTGTGCATTGCTGTGAGCTAGGCTGACACCATGGCACTGTACCCAGGGCTATAGAGTAAGACTCTGTCTAAAATAAAAAGAAAAGAAAAGGGTCTAAATGGTAGAAAGCCAACACTCTGCTCGTCTCTGTCCCTTTCTCTGGAAGGCAGCCCACCCAGAATGTCCAGGTTCTGAGGGCACACAGATCCCTAGGGACCTATCAACTCCGGTGGTCCCACAGTCTGGTCCATAGCTGGGAAAGGTTTGTGTGGGAATGAGTGAGACAAAAACTGAGGGGCTGAAGCCTCTGGGGGAACAAAGGTGCAAGGTGGGTGGAGAAGCCACATGGCACCTGCATTCTCAGCTCAGGTCTACATTTGTGGAAAGCAACCCTGAGAGCACTGGCATTCAGGTGCTTTGTCCTCAAGAAGCTCCGGTTCACTGGCAGCAGTCATTGTGAGATCATGAGGGCAGAAATTCTCTCCAGTGGCTCAGGAGTCCACTGACTGCCAGAGTTGTGAGGGAGGGAAAAACAAACCGTCCACCTGCCCTGTTCGCTGGGCTCCAGCCTCACAGGGGTTGACCTCTGCTGATGTCTTGCCTTTTCTTGTTCTGCTCTGGCACTTCCTTCTGTCTGAGTTCTCAATTGTTGTTATTCTTATTATTTACATATTTAATTTTTCATTTTGTAGCAATCATACTAAATACTATGGTAGCTGCTTTCCTCAGTGTCCTGGTGCTGTTATTTCTCAGTGTCTTTGCTGTGAGCTACTTCCAGTGTCTGAGAATTTATAGGTAACGCATGTGTGAGCTGCCTCATACTCTTCCCATACCTGCTTCTCAGACCACTCTAGCAGTTCCTGGTCCTTCCTGAGACTGCTCACAGCATGGTCACCCTTTTGTAATTATTATACAGACTCTTCCAGTTGATTTAATCTTTATGTTTACAACACAGCATGGAACATGATACATTTCTAATTGTATACCTCCTCAAACACACACATTTGACTGTGCATCTGGACATCTAGTGTGTGTAACAGACACTTGTTTAGCAAGTGAGAGATATCAAGCCAAGTATGGAGGATAAGGTTCATACCCTGAGGAAGTTAGTGTACAAAAAAATTTACAGTAATTATGAGGGGTTGTATTTGAGGGTCAGTGACAGCATAGGGAAAGGAATTTCTAAATTTGACAATCCCTTTATAAGTATCCCTTTAATACAGTAAATTATCTCTCACTGTTCAATAATTGTCAAAGATGCTTTATATATTGTTTATGGAGACCATGAAATTCCAATCAAGTTTCTCTCTTGGGAAGCCCAGAGACAAATTTTGAGTGTATCTCTTTATAGCTTAAGTTCACAGAACTTAGTGTTATATAATTTTTAAGTCTAACCTCATACCTAAATTATCTATATGTCTATTTTTAATCCCCTTTGAACTTACTGCCTCGCTCATTTATTTAATCCTGCTATATAGTGTTATGTTTTTTTTTTAACCTGGAAATGTCTTTATTTTGCCTTTGTATTTAAAAAATAATTTTGTGTATAGATGATTCTTGGTGATTTTTCCTCCCATTCAACACATAAAGCATTCAGCCACTGCTTTAGGATTTTTATGGTATCTGAGGAAGAGTCAGCTATTCATTTTGTTGGTGTTCCCTTATGTGCAAAGCGCCGTTTTTTCTCTTGCTGCTCTCAAGATATTCCTTTTATATTTTTTTAATTAATTCAAATACATATAGATCATGAATACATTTATGCATATGTGGGGTACAATGTATTGATTTTTTTTATACAATCTGATATGGTTACATCAAACCAATCAACATAGCTTTTGCCTCATTTACTTGATTATTGTGTTAAGACATTTATGTTCTACACTTGACAGATTTGACTTGTACCCTTGCAATATTCTCTGTAGGTGTGGACCTAACTTTTACCCTCCCTCCCTCAAACCTCCCCCCTCTCCTCCCTTCCCACTCCATTTCTCTCTGTCATCCTGGGCTATAGTTATGTTCTATCTTTCATAACAAAGTGTGAGTAAATTATAAGTAGGTTTCATAGAAGTACTGAGTATATTGGATACTTTCCCCTCCATTTTTGAGATACTTTACTCAGGAGAATATGTTCCAGGTCCATTCATGTAAACATAAAAGAGGTAAAGGTTCCATCTTTTTTTAAGGCTGCATAGTATTCCATGGTACACATATGCCACAATTTATTAATCCATTCATAGATCAATGGGCATTTCGGCTTCTTCCATGAATTGGCTATTACAAATTGAGCTACAATGAATAATCTGGTGCAAATATCTTTTTTGCAAAGTAATTTTTGGTCTTTTGGATATACTCCTAGTAGAGGAATTACAGGGTCCAACAGCAGGTCAATATGTAGATCTCTGAATGTTCTCCAAACTTCTTTCCAAAATAAATGTATTAGTTTGCATTCCCACCAGTATGCAGTGTTATCTGTTTTACCTTGTCTGGAGTCCTCTGTGGAGTGAGAGAAGGGAGTAGCTTAATAAACAGACCCACAAACCTGTCAAATAAGGATCACAGGGAATCTAAATGTGAGTTGAGGTAGGCAGCTTAGGTGTCTCAGCCTGTAGAAAAGGGATGCTGGCACCCTCCATGCAGTGAGCACAACATTCTCAGAGCTAGGGGAACATAAGGTCAGTGTTGGTGCAAGAAACAATGGGAGAGTCACATTAGAATGGAATGCACCTTCATGCCTTGCAGGTTTTATTCTATATAAGAGCAAAGACCCTGAAGGGTTCTGAGCAAAAGAGGCATATGTTCAGATGTGCCTCAGAAAGATTACTCTGGCAGCAACAAGAAGAAGCTTCGTGTCTAAATGATGGTAAAGGCTGAGAGGCTGCAGGAAGTGAGTGGTCATCAAGGGCACAGGCCGCAGACAGCACATAGGGGAAAGGGACAGGGCCCCACTATGCCTGGGGTTAGAAAGCATTCAGCTCCAGCCATTGGCAGGGGGTCCAAGGAGAAGGACCAGATCTGTGCCAAGTGAGTACCATCCTTGTGAAGTCCCGAGAAGCCCATGGCAGGGAATGCAGTTGCTAAAAAGGCAGGACCTGAACCTCAAGAGAGAGTTACAGGTTAAATTTCTGCATTTCTGGGCTGAAACAAGCCATGGACACAGCAAGAACATCTGGTGTGAGGAAAGAGTCAAGACAGGGTCTGAAGAACAGCTTGTTGTTTTGTTTTGTTTGGGGCGGCAGGAGAGAATAAAAAGGAAAAGATTTCTCTAAATCATCTCAGGATTGGCCAGAAATAGCCAAAGAACTAGGATAGGACAGAGACCAGCTAAAAATAAGACAGAGCCACTTAGCCCCACCACACCAAGCAGGTCCCCAGTGTCTCAGCCATCGCACTGTACAGGTCCTTTGCAAAGCTCTAGGGGCAAAGGTACAGACACCAGTCCTAGCTCTTGGGCAAAAGGCTGGTTAATCCCTACTCCATGAGACCCCAACCCAACTTCACCTTATCTGCCCATCTAGCCAAATGGTGTAAAATAATCATGGGGTGGAATCAGCAGAAAAACTCTGGCAAAATGAATAATCAGAGTAGATCAACAACCCCAAGGAATGACATGGCAGACACACCAGAAGATTCCATTCATAAACAAATGGCTAAGATGTCAGAAATCAAATTCAGAATTTGGATTGCAAATAAGATTAATACAATGGACGTAAAGATGGAATTAGGAATTCAAGAAGCATTTAAAAAGTTGTCTCAAGAATTCAATGTATTCAAAGACAAAATCACCAAAGATTTTGACACATTAAGACAAGAACTTGCAGCCCTTAAAGATCTGAGAAATATAGTGGAATCCCTGAGTAACAGAATGGAGTAGGCAGAAGAAAGGATTTCTGACACTGAAGACAAAGTTTCTGAACGCTCTCAAATGCTCAAAGAAGAAGAGAAGTAGAGAGTAAAAATAGATTATTCTCTCAGAGAGCTCTGGGATAATTCAAAGAAAACTAATATTTGCCTTATAGGAATTCCTAAAGGCGATGAGGTGGCCTAGGTGCTCTACTCCATGAGATAATCAAGGAGAAATTCCCAGATATGCCAAGAGATTCTGAAATTCAGATAGCAGACAGTTTCAGAACCCCAGCATGACTCAACCCGAATAAGGCATCTCCCAGACACATTATAATTAACTTCACCAGTTAATATATGAAGGAGAAAATTCTGCAAGCAGACAGATGGAAGAAAACCATATCCTACAAGGGGGAGAATATTAGAATAACTACAGATCTCACTGCTGAAAAATTTCAAGCTAGAAGAGGGTGGTCATTGACTTTTAATCTCCTAAAACAAAATAACTTTCAACCCAGGATCCTGTATCCAGCTAAACTGAGGTTCATTTATGATGGAGAAATTAAATACTTTAATGACATTCACATGTTGAAGAAATTTGCCATAACTAAACCACCTCTCCAAGATGTTCTCAGACCTATCCTTCATAATGACCAGTGAAGTCCTCTACCACCAAAGTAAACTCATTGAGAAATTTTTTATCAAACTCCAACTTCCACAGTGGCGAAATTAAAAATGTCCGCTGGATTTTCAAAAAACTTGATACCCAAAATTCTACCAGGCTTATCAATATTCTCAATTAATGTGAATGGTTTAAATTGTCCTCTAAAGAAGCTCAGATTGGCTGACTGGATACAAAAACTCAGACCAGATATCTGCTGAATACAAGAATCTCAACTTACCTTAAAAGGTAAATATAGACTCAAGGTGAAGGGATGGTCATCTATATTTCAGGCAAATGGAAATCAGAAAAAAACAGGTGTTGCAATTTTATTCACAAATACAATAGGCTTTAAACCAACAAAAGTAAGGAAAGATAAGGATGGTCACTTCATATTTGTTAAGGGCAACACTCACACAATGAGATTTCAATTATTAACATTTATGCACCCAACCAGAATGTGCCTTGATTTATAAGACAGACTCTAACAGACATGAGCAACTTTATTTCCTCCAGCACCATAAAAGTCAGAGATTTTAACACCACTCTGACAGTGTTAAAAAGATCCTCTAATAAAAAACAAAGCAAAGAAATTTTAGACTTAAACTTAACCATTTGACAACTGGATTTAACAGACATCTATAGAACATTTCATCCCAAGAAAACTGAATACACAGTCTATTAATTAATAAAAAGGAGAAATTGGATTTTAAGGTATAGACAACATATTTCATATCACTAAACTCCTAGAATCACGAGGAAATTAGAGTGAAACTTGAAAATCACAGAAGAAAGGTAAATAACGAGGTCAATGTAAACATTCTTTTGTTTACAATATGAATATGTAAACAAATGTCTGACTTTTACTCCTGAAAGGGGGATTCTGAAACTTACTCATGCAGCACAAACTCCCAAACACATTCTGCAAAAGAAAGAAATAAAACTCTTGAGATTGGCTCAGCACCCATAGCACAGTGGTTACGGCATGCACCACATATGGTGAAGTTGGCAAGTTCAAACTGGGCATGGGCCAGCTAAACATGACAACTGCAACAAAAAATAGCCCAGTATTGCGGCGGGTACCTGTAGTCCCAGTTAATTGGGAAGCTGAGGCAAAAGAATCATTTAAGCCCAAGAGTTTGAAGTTGCTGTGAGCTGTGATATCACAGCACTCTACCCAGGGCAAGAAGTGAGAGTCTGTCTCAAAAAAACAAAAAACAAAAAACTCTTGAGGTAGATTAGAAATTTTGGAGGTAAGCTATTCTCACCCACAAAGTCCAGGTGTCTGGAGATCTCTGACATCACATCCCTGTACAAATTCCGCTGAGCAGTGTCCAGGTATTTCCACTCTTCTGGAGAGAATTCTATGGCCACATCCCTGAATGTCAATAGTTCCTGAAATAAAAATAAATGAAAACCAGATTGACCATGTAGCCCTAGGCAGAGTTCTTAGGACTCAGATATTTCCACTCCTCCAGAACTCAATATCAACAGTTCTACAAAGAATCAAAAATTAATTAAGTTCTTAATTTGACCCAAGATAAAATGAGAGTTAAGAGTACTGGCTCTGACCTATCTGAGTGATCTGAGTCACATAAGATATATTTAAATGCAACTTATATTCCTTAAGCCATTCTCTATCTAGAAAATTATTTTCCTAAATACAATAGAACCAAAAGAAAGAAAATGACATAAGATTCACAAAGATTCTATATAGTATAGATACTATGCTTATGTAGAGTATAGAATATTTTTAAAAAAAGCATTGTCACAGAAATATACATTTTTGAGTGCTATATTTACATCATATAGGATCAGTTGTGTTTAATCTTAAAATGAAAAACTCATGGTAAATTAGAAGCATTATTTCTCAAATTTTACTTGGTACAACGATGAACTGGAAATTCTGTTGTGAGGTATATTCTAATCCAGGACAAAGATCTGGGTAAGGCCTTACATTCTGTATTTCTAACAAGCTCAGCAGTGACACCAATACCTCAGGTCTTAAAGCCACACTTCTGAACAGAAAAGGGGTAGACCACTGAGGGATGAATTCATAGATGATATATAATAGAAAGTTTTGTAAAATATACAGATTATGACATAATAGCAAGAATTGAAACAACTGGCTAGCTGAAGTGGCTCATGCCTGTAATCCTAGCACTCTGGGAGGCCAACGTGGGTGGATTGCCTGACCTCAGGAGTTCAAGACCAGCCTGAGCAAGAATGAGACCCATCTCTACTAAAAATAGAAAAACTAGCCCGGCATTATGGCAGATGCCAGTAAGCCCAGCTACTAGGAGGGTGAGGTAAGAGGATCGCTCAAACCCAGGAGTTTGAGGTTGCTATGAGCTATGACTCCGTGGCACTCTACCCAGGGTAACACAGTGTGACACTCTCTTCCCCCCTCCAAAAAAAGGAATTGCAACAGCTTTTTGAACATTTAGTGTATGTTAGAGGACATCCTAGCAGTTTCTCATATGTTCATGCTTAAAATCACAAAAAGAATTTATGAATAAAGTAATAGTTTTTTTTTTTTATGAGAATATTTTGCCAATATCCAATAAACAGTAGAGCTTGGGCTTTACCCAGTTTGTGTGACTTTTATCTCAAAGGGACATATAGGACAATGCACAGAAACAATCTGAACTGAATGTTCACAGCAGATTTTGTAACCGAGAGGAGTAATGAAAACAAGTGAAGAAAGCAGCAACACAAATTTGATCAAATAATGCTTACATTTATTTCATACACACAAATACATGGAAATTCTAACTACACATTATAAGTAATGGAGCAGGGAACTATTATTCTGAGATAGGAGGCAGCCAGCCTACTCGTTAGCCAGCAAAGGAATCAACTTCACTTTCTAACTCCTAAAAAAAGAATAGAGTATATATTTTTGTGTAAATAAATTAGTATATTTGCTTGGCACCTGTAGCTCAAGTGGCTAAGACACCAATCACATACATCAGAGCTGGCAGGTTCAAATCCAGGCTGGGCCTGCCAAACAACAATGACAAATACAACCAAAAAATAGCCAGGTGTTGTGGTGGGTGCCTGTAGTCCCAGCTACTTGGGAGGCTGAGGGAAGAGTATCACTTATGCCCAGGAGTTGGAGGTTACTATGAGCTGTGATGCCACAGCACTCTACCCAGGGCGACAGCTTGAGGCTCTGTCTCAAAAAAAAAAAAAAATTAGTATATTTGAATGTAAAAAGAATTATCAATCTATCAATGATTCTGAAATATATGTATACTATGGAGAAAAACACACAATGATATAAAGTAATGTTTATTAGTAGTTATAGTACAGTTGTTATACCATTCTATAGTACTAATAGTATATACTATACTTTTTGGGGAAGGGGAGTTTCACTTTGTCACCTTTAGTAGAGTGCTGTGGTGTTATAGCTGACAGCAACCTTAAACTCCTGGGCTCAAGTGATCCTCTTGCCTCAGCCTCCCAAGTAGCTAGGACTATAGGCACCCACCACACCACCGGCTATTTTTAGAGATAATGTCTGGCTCAGGTTGGTCTCCAACCTGTGAGCTCAGGCAATCCACTCACCTGGGCCACACAGAGTGCAGGATTATAGGCAGGAGTCACCCCACCCAACCCTATACTATCCTATTATATTATTATACTATTATTACTGAGACATTTTTAATTATTGTTTCATTTTTTTCCTTATAGGCCCTGTTATAGAGTTTCAAGATGCTTAAATATATTGCTTATTATGTTAATGCTTATCTTTTTCTCTGAAAATACAGAAAAGTAATAAAGAAACATGTTTATGATATGAGAAAAGAATAAAATAGAAACAAACAACACTGAGGCCATATTGTTTTAAATCTATCAATTTCAAAAGCAGTAACTCTAGTCAACAAATAAGACAGCCTTGGCCAGGCACACTTGCTCACACCTGTAATCCCAGCACACTGGGAAGCTGAGGTAGGTGGATTGTTTGAGCTCAAGTGTTTGAGAACAACCTGAGAAAGAACAAGACTCCCTCTCTAGTAAAAAGAGAAAAACTAAATGAGTGTAGACATGCACATCTGTAGTCCCAGCTACTTAGGAGGATGAGACAAGAAGATTGTTTGAGCCTAGGACTTTGATTTGAGCTATCATGGTACATGACATTCTACCCAGGAAAGAGAGAGAAAGAAATAAGAAATAAGGTCCCAAGAGTCTTTTTTTCTCATTTACCTGCTTTATTGCTTTTGTGTTTTAAAAACTTATGACGCTTCTGTACTGCAAGTGGGAATGCAAACTAGTATGTTCCTTTTGGAAAGATGTTTGGAGAACACTTAGGGATCTAAAAATAGACCTGCCATTTGCTCCTTCAATTCCTCTACTAGGTATATATCCAGAAGACCAAAAATCACTTTATAACAAAGATATTTGCACCAGAATGTTCATTGCAGCCCAATTCATAATTGCTAAGTCATGGAAGAAGCCCATAGACCCATGAATGGATTAATAAATTGTGGTATATGTACACCATGGAATATTATGCAGCCTTTAAAAAGATGGAGCCTTTCTCTCTTGCATGTTTACATGGATGGAGCTGGAACATATTCTTCTTAGCAAAGTATCTCAAGAATGGAAGAAAAAGTATCTAATGTACTCAGCCCTGCTATAAAACCAATTTATAGCTTTCATATGAAAGCTATAACCCAACTATAGCCCAAGAAGAAGGGGAAAGAGAAGAGGGAGGGGAGGGGAGGGGGGAGGATGGATAGAGGGAGGGTAATTGGTGAGACCACACCTACAGTGCATTTTACAAGGGTACATGTGAAATTTCCTAAGTATAGAGTATAAATGTCTGAACACAATAACTAAGAAAATGCGGTGAAGGCTAAGTTAACTAGTTTGATGAAAAAATTTCAAATGGTAGGGTGGTACCTGTGGCTCAAAGGAGTAGAGTGCTGGCCCCATATACCAGAGGTGGTAGGTTCAAACCCAGCCCCAGCCAAAAACTGCAAAAAAAAAAAAAAAATTGAATGGTATATAAAACCAGCACATTGTACCCGAAGATTGCATTAATATACACAGCTATGATTTAAGAATAAAAATAAATAAAAAGAGTTTAAAAAAAACAATTATGAGCTTGGCGTAGTGACTTACTCATATAATCCTAAGCACTCTGGGAGGCTGACCAGCAGATCATTTGAGCTCAAAAGTTCAAGCCCAGGCAGATCAATAGTGAAACCCTGTGTCTACTAAAAATAGAAAAACTAGCCAGGCGTTGTGGTGGGCAGCTATAGTCCCAGCTACATGGAAGCTGAGGAAAGATCACTTGAGCCCAAGAGTTTGAGGTTACTGTGAGCAATGATGCCACAGCACTCTACCCAAGGCAACAGAATGAGACTCTGTCTCAAAAATAAAAAGAAAAAATAAATATGTTGTTTAGAATAATTGCATCCTCATTTATAAGTGAAATATGTTTGTAATTTCCCCTTTATAATAATATATTTTCTCCAATTTTAATATCAGGTGTATCCAGATTAAGTAGAATGATTTTGAAGTATTTCTTCTTTTTCTATTGTCTATAAGATTTGTCATGATCTGTTTTTTGA
>CAUYQV010167371.1:0-59217 GCA_963574575.1 Galagoides demidoff | reverse complement strand
CCACAGCATCCCTTCCTCACCACCTGTCCCCTTGAGAGCCCCCTCCAGAAAGCCCACAGCATCCCTTCCTCACCCACCTGTCCCCTTGAGACTCGCCCTCCAGAAAACCCACAGCAACCCCTCCTCACCCACCTGTCCCCTTGAAGCCCCCCTCCAGAAAGCCCATAGCACCCCTTCCTCACCCATCTGTCCCCTTGAGAGCCCCCTCCAGAAAGCCCACACAGTGACACATGGTGCTCCCTGCCCTTCCAACGGCTTCTCCCATAGGTACCACTGGGAGTGCACAGCTGCCAGCTCACCTGGGCAGCCCTGCTTCGCCTCCTCCACTCCACACCGACTGGACACCTGGGCTCCCACCATCTCCTTTGCAGCAAAATGGCTCAGTGGCAGCTATGACCAGTTCCTTGTGACACTGACTGTCTCCAGTGGCCTCCAGAATTCTTCTGAGGCCCAAGTGTTCCTGTCCACTCGCTCTGACTCGGCCTTCAGGTACTGCCTTCCCCATCCTCCGCACAGCCTGGTAGACAGGTGTCCCACTGGCTGCACAGGCTGCATGGTGAGCTGCTTGGGGTTTGGTTACACAGGATCCTCCATACAGCGATGGAAGAAGGAACTGGTCGGGAGGGGCTGGGGATAGGATCCTGCCCTTGGGCTGACCTCTGGGCAGTGTGACCAGAGCCAACACGTGTGGGGTTCCCAGTGGGATTTCAGTCGGTCCCTTCTGTCGTGCTGCCTGCCCTCACCATGGGGAACTGTTTCCTGGCTTTAGGCCAAACTAGAAGAGGGCAAAGCCATAGAGTTCCTTCTAAGCCATGGCCTTCAAGGTCTCTGCCTGGTCCTTGCAGCATCACGGGCTGAGGTGACACAAGATGGGCCCAGCTGTGATGTCTGAGATGGTGAAGGGCACAGGAGCAAAGAGGTGCTGTGATCCAAACCCCACACCCCGACAGTGCCGAGGTCAGAGTGATGCTCACCGGCCATGTGCAGCCCTGACACCAAATGCCTGGTACCAGGACTCTGCTGAGTGTGGGCACAGCTGCCCCCTGGCCTCCCCTCCAAGGTGCTGGGTCATTAAGTAAGTGGCAGAGGGGATGGTGCTCAGGCCACCTGCCTTCACTGCTCTGCTGTGGGCTGGAAGCTGGAGTCCACCCAGGGAGCAGTGCTGGTGCTGGCCCACTGCTTACAGCCCTGGGAAGGCCCCCAGCAGGTGGGGCTGTCACTACCATCCAATGTATGGGCTGGATGTAGCCCAGAAAGCAATATGCTGCCCTCAGGACTCAGGAAGACCCCTGGGACTGGAATTGGGGGTTCAGAATTAAAACAGTGAAGATAACACTCAGTAGATGAGCCCCGGGGTCATGCAAAGCTGCTCAGGGGCAGCTAGACCTGGGCTACCTCATGTTACTTGAGGTTCTGGTGCATGTCAAAAGTGAAGAAATGCCAGCATGAGGGCACAAAAGTTGGGACACAATTTCGATCATTAAATTTAACAAATTAAATACTTTCCCCCAAAAATACAACACACTATATAATCCTGCTACTCACAAGATAATTCCAGAGTTCATTTTAAATATTCCTTCACCAAGTGCTTGGGTTTTTAGGTGAGCATCTTTGATCTCATCAGGAATGTCAGGGCCTGTGTGGATGGACATGCTTGGGGGGCCGGGGCCAGCCAGCCTCCCCTTGCCTATGTCTCCTCTCACCCCACCCCACCCTCACCTACTGAGAACACAGGTACCCTACACAGAGACGCAGGCACACCTGTGTGCACATACGGACGGGCCGGGCCCAGTGGAAGCTGTGTGGCCTCCTGCCATGGCCCGTCACCTCCTGCACTTGCAGCTATGAGCTGGGGTTGTGGTCTGAGACGTGGGCCAGGGCCTGGGCTGCTCACATAGGAAATGCCCCGCACCACATACCACACACACACCCCCAGAGCATCTCTGCTGTGCTTGGCCTTTCCCCAAGTCCTGCAGGAAAGAAACCTGTTTGGTGAGGCCCAATCCCAGCTCACCCAGTGAGGCCATGAAGAGCAAAGTAGCACAAAATGCAGAAACATGCCGGATCTGTAGGAAGACCAGAGGACCAGTCAAGGGGCTGCAGGGGATGCAGGCCCAGGGGAGTGGGCCCGGGCTGTGGGGTGTGGGCAGCCCGTGCATGACCCATGGCCCAGGGCGGGGAGGAGGAAGGACTCGGGCAGGAGCAACCTTTTTCTCTGTGAGCCTCCAAGACCTCATGGGAATGGCAAAGGTGGATGGCCACTGGCAGGACTCGGGGAGGGGGAGGTTTGCAGCTGGTAGAAGCAAGCCCTGAGGTGGGGTGGCAAGGTAGGGATCAGGGTGGGCACTGCTCTTCCATCGTGAGATTGATCGAAACCCAGGCTGGGGGACAGGGGCTGAGCCCTGACTCTGAGGAGGTCACAGAACCTCTCTGAAGTCAGTCAGTGCTCTGGCCTTGCAGGATCTTGCCCTCTTAGGTCAGATCATGAGGGTGTCACACTTTGTGCAGCCCCAGCCACTGTGTATGCTCCATTGTAGGAGCTGTGAATTCTCTTAATGGAGACTTAAGGTAGAGTGATTTAAACAGGCTTCATGTGAACGAACATGGCCAAGGAGCCTTCACATTGTTGTCCTAAAATTTTGAACCAATTTGCATGTTCCAGATTCATCCACATCTCCTGGGTCAACTTTAAAGATACCTTTGTCAACTGGAATGAAGAACTTTCTCTGCAAGCCGTGTGTGAAGGCTGTGGTGAAATCCCAAACCTATCCTATTCCTGGGATCTCTTTTTAGTCAATGCAACAGAAAAGAATAGGATGGAAGGTAAAAAAAAAAATGTTTGGTTTAATTTTGCAGATTGAGGAAAAACCTCAGGGTGAGGTCACTAAGATTTTGGGAGGCGGGATCGGTCTGACCCAGGTGTCTGGTCGGCCCTTTGGGTGGCTGCACTTCCCCAGCCCCTCACTCTGCACTCTGGGTACTCCGGGAGGCAGCAGCAGGTGGGGTGACGCCCTCAGGTGGCTTCCTCAGTGTGACACAAAAGGGGGCACCCAGCATACACTCAGGCAGTTCTGCTGTCTCAGAACCACTGTGGAACTATTCAGAAGGACCCAGGATGTCGCAGTGACGGCTGGGTTTCTCACAATCCTGCCTGTCTCTGGGAGCTGTTCAGAAGGACCCAGGATGTTGCAGTGACAGCTGGGTTTCTCACAATCCTGCCTGTCTCTGGGAAAGCTGCAGAGTGTGGGGCAAGTAGAAGGACCAGGGCAGAAAGCCGTGCAGTCCTCTCTCCAAAATGTCCGCCAGTGACCTAAGCACCTAAGATTCAGTTTCCTTGAGTAGAAGGTGGGGACAGAACTACTCCACAGAGTGGTGGTGGGGTTGGGGACAGTAATGTGCCAGAGTATGCTGGGCACTGGCGATGGGACGGCAGGTGCTGTGGGACACTCAGGTTTAAACCAGGAGCAAGATAGTGTCCTCGCTTGGTGGTACTTGAGATCAGAGAGGTGGCTCTGAACAGCAACAGAGGGGCTTTATTCCTCCCTACAGCAAAGCTGGTGCTGAGGCCCTGCCGACCTTCACAATTCTTTTTTTTAATCCACTCACTGAGGCCAAACAGAGCTTCTCTGAGTGGAGCTCTGAGCACAGCTGGCCTCAGCAGCCACGGGGACACAAGGACATAGAGTGCAATTGTGCCCTTCTTTGCAAGAGAGGCGTTCCCAAATTCTTTTAGGTAAATTGAATTTTCCTGAACCAAACCCCAGGCTGAATAGATTAGAAGAGCTTGCAAAGGAAACTCGTTCAATGGCTGAACTTGCAGCAGAGTGAATGAATGGCCCCTGCATTGACGAGTGTTAGTGAATCCGGCTCACTAAGGCCACAAGTAAAAGCTGACTTCATTGAGAGCTCAGTTATATGTTCATGGCATTTTTTTCTTTATTATTGATGCTCTATGATGATCATAATGATTTTTAGAATTGTGCTAGATACTTACAGACAGGAAGGGGAGTGAGAATTAAGAGAAACTCCACATGCCCCAGGGTTTTCCAAAGACACATGGTTCCACCAGGTAGTGCGTAGAGTTTGGCAACTCCCCCCAACACACTGGGAAGAGCAAAGGCCAGAGAAGTGACTGTGAAGCCCGCCTGTCCCATCTGCATGTGTTTGCTTCCTGCAGTTCCCCCACATGCCACCAGGTGGAAACCAGACTTCATGCTCTTTGCCTCCAAAGTGAAGGTTTTGAAATTCACATAATATTTGTTTAAGACAGAGTATCATGGCCAGGTGAGGCGGCGCATGCCTGTAACCCCAGCATGTTGGGAGGCCAAGGCAGGAGGATGGCTTGAGGCCAGAGTTTGAGACTACCTTGGGTAACATAGCAAGACTTTTCTCTGCTATCAGGAGGCTAAGATGGGAGGATAATTGGAACCCAGGCATTTGAGATTGCAGTGAGCTGTAATTGTGCCACTGTACTCCAGCCTGGGTGACAGAGTGGGAGCCTATCTCTAAAATATATATATATGCACACACACACACACCCCACACACACATGTGCACACGTGCATATATATATAAAATGATAATTCTTACATAACCTATAGGCTTTTATAAACATGTATTTTTTAACACTGTCAACCCTTTGCTGAAGTTCCCTTTTGCAGAGCTGCAGGGCTGCTGGGCGCGTCAGGACTCGGTGCCATTCTAAAGTTATCAGAGCCAAGCCCACTGTCTTCTGAGCCCACCGTGCCAGACCCTGACGTGACAGCCACACTGTCCTCACGCGAGCTGTCACTCGAGACCCTGAGCTGGTCTGCCCTGTCAGCTCTGGGGAGACCCACCCCAGAGCCCACTGCTGGCGTCCCCTGGATCCCTGCTGCTGGAGCCTCTGCAGTCCCAGGGGAGGTTCCCAAGGAAGAGCCACCAGACCCAGAGCCGGGGCCACCGGGCAAGGGATCCCTGAGGACCGGCCCCCCTGAGAGAAGTTGGCCCCTAGCCAACTCTGCTCATCACCTCTCCGGTAAGAGCCACCTGCCCTGCACGTCACCCTTTTTGTCCGGGCACCAAAGTCACCTTTGGATGCGGGAATCAGCACAGGCCTTCAGGTCAGAGCCTGCCGAGTTCGCACCCCCCACTTGCTAACTGTGCCCCACTCGCTGAGTCGTGGATTCCTTATCTCTGGACTGGGAAAACGCAGCGCCCAGGCGGGTTCTGGGCTGCAGTGAGGTCTGTGTGTGCTGTGTCTGGGCAGCAGGGGTGCCGCTCCACTTCGCTTCCTGCTCCTTCTCTCCTGCCCTAGTGATCAATGATGTCACTTTATCACTGGGTTTCAGGTTGGACAGAAGCTATTTTGGTGCCCCCAAAAGGAGCAAAAAGGCAGTTGTCAGTGAGCAGAGCTCTGGCCTGGCACCTCCTTGTCCCTCCCTGTTCCTCACCAGGGGAGGCTGCTTGGCTTTGCTGCTTACACTAGGGCCCTGCAGGCTCTTCCATCCCCTTTGCACTCAGGGCCTGAGCCCTGGGAAGCAGGGACTGCGGTGGGTGAGCCCTTCAGCCTTGGGGAGAGGAGGGCCAAGGCACAGGGCGTGGCGTTTGCTCTGGGGCATTACTGTGCCTATTTCTCTCCTTGTAAGAGAAGACAGCAAGACATTTTCTCTGTAAGAACAGTAAAAGACTCATTTGAAGAGAGGAGGGGTGCAGGCTATGGTGACAGGGAGCCCAGTGTGAGCCTCGGTCCCCCACTCTCCAGCCAGGCTGTGCTTAGCAACCTCACTCCTAGTCCAGTTCCCCTGGGGTCCGGACAGTGGCACCTGCCAGTCCCACTGTCACAAGTGGTCCCACTGCTGACAATACTGTGTAATCAAAGCAATTATGGAACAGAATCAGGTGAGGGATAGCATGACCCATCCAGAGAGTTGGTATTGATTTCAGGGGAGTTTGTGATTATAAAGGAATCATTATGATTTTGTTTATTCTTTTTAGATTTTGAAGCCTATTATAGTGATATCCAAGAAGCGATACCGTCCAGAGGAAGACAGTTAGGTGACTATGATTCTGCCATCGTTACCTCTCCCCTCGGGCTCCCAGGTTTGGGAGTGTTGCTACCTGTCCCCTTGAGCTCCCGCTTGGGACCCACTCCCATCTGTCCTCCACGCCCTTCTCTGAAGTCTGGATTTACAGCACTGCACCTTCACAGCAAGGCCTGGGAGAGCTCCTCAGAGTCAGAGGGACGATGTCACACTCCTTTGCATGGCACGGTCTGACCCCAAAGCTTTATCTTGCTCTTCCCTTTTTGCCCTTCCTGGACCCTGTGTTCCAAGAAGCCAGATGCAAGGGTGGGTGTCCCAGCTCTCCCATGCCTTGGTCATGGGGTGCTGTCTGCTAAAAGTGCCTCCCTCCCTCTGTACCCTTCCCAACCCGTCTGCTCAGTGGGTTTTCTCCCCCAGGTCTAGTTCGGTTCCCCCCTCCCTGGGAATCCTCAGGTTTTCCTTGTAATGACCTCCCCCCACAGTATATCATTCCCACCTACATAAAGCAGGTGGTGCCCTGTGCTCATCCTGGCTTTCTGCCTCTGCCTGCTCTTCTCTGAGACCTTTGAGGGCGGCTCCCATGCCTGGCTCATGCGAGTGTCCCTAGACCCACCACAGGGGCCGGCATGGCCCTCAGTGAGCACCTGCGTAAGGAACAGGTGATTAGGGGACGGTTTACTTACCTATCCATTGAAGAGATGGGTGATCAGTGAATGATATATTTATCTGTTGAATGAATCAGTGAGTGATTTATGGATTAAATAAATGAATAGGTAAATGGATGGAGAGTGAGTGATCTATCCATCAGGTGGGCAAATGACAGGGCAATTTATTCCTCCGATTTGCTACAGAACTTCCTCCCTCAACACTTCCACCTCCACAGCTGCTCAGCCCCCTCCATGCTTCCTCTTATATACCTCATGTTCTAGGTTCTTGTATGAGATGCTTAGTCGGGGCGGCCACAGAGGAGAGGAAAACAAAGTTGATTGCACTCCCAGGTCTCAGGGACAGGAGAGATGTGTGCAGGCCACAAAGGGTCAGGTGGGGAAGCCTCAGGGTGTGAGGTGGAAGACAGGAGGAGGAGAGGCCTTTATTGGGGTCTCCACAGGAAAGGCAAGGCCAGGCCAAGGCCGGCCTGGGAGGACAGTTTAGGATCAGCTGGTTTGAGTAACCTCTGAGGCTCTTGGCTCAGGGTTGGGCCCTTGTTGCCAGGGTGGTTAAGGAAGAGGAACTCAGCCTGCTGGGGAGTGTGGGCCAGGCAGGGGTGTCGCTCAGGGAAGAGGTCGTCCCTCTGCTGCCTCTGAGAACTGGGTTAGCCCAGCCTCCAGAAGTGCTGTCTCTCGTTAGCCAGAGCTTGGTTTTTGTTTTCCTTAGGATAGAAAAACATTATAATAGAAAATTTAAAAGTATTTATAATACCATGGATGCCTGTTTTAGGGGTTCACAGCACACTCATAGTAGGCGCCTGATAAATAATGTTGAATGAATGGAGAACAGGACTGCCTTTCTATTGTATCCATAACATTATATTTCCTGACTGGAGTGATTCTCACCCCTCAACATTTACCTGATTTATTATTGTACTTATTTCAGTGACTTTTACTAGAAGTCTTCAGTAAGGCTTCTCCCCCTGGCAAGTCCAGCGGCCCACCCCTGACTGGGCTGTGCACTAGCCCTCCCCCATGTCTCTCTCTCTCTCTGCTTCCATTCCTGCAGCCCACGGCCATTCCACTGCTCAACAGCCTGTGGGCTTTCCTGACCACAAACCAGGCTGTGGTAGCTCCCCAGTGCTGTCCCTCTACACTTCTCACTGCATCTGGGACCTGGGAAAGCAGGATGTAACCCCTGGCCATGCCTCCACCCTCACTTCCCACCGCCCTCCACTCCCACCTCCAGCTAATACATAGGGTCGTTCCCTCAGTAGCTTGTTTGCTCTCAACCTGGAAACTTCTTCAGGGCTCCTTGCCACTCCTTAGAGAGGCTTCCCCGACCTCCTCTCAGGGGGGCCCCTCTCCACGCCCCGGCACACCTGCTTTATTTCCTCCATTGCCCTGATCATCCCTTATGTTACCTCTGTGTTTTCTTCTTTGTTTTTCTGACTCTCTTACTATTAAATTCCAGATGGCAAGGACTCCACCGAGCTGATTCCTGTTCCTAGACTAGTACCTGGACTTAACAGGCCAGAATAAATACTCGTTGAATAAATGAAGGGAGGAAGGGCTATATACACCACTGGACCACTAACTGTATGATAACAATGCACATCTCTCGAATATGTTTAGTGGCTGAAGACATAATTTTAGATACCCAGTGTCCAGTAATAATAGAAGTAGTTATTTTATCAACATTGGATCATTAATGCTTTAAGGTCCTTGTGACTTTTTTCTTTAACACTCATTGTTTTGGTTTGTCTCCATAGGGAACAATGCCACCCTCCCAGGGTCAGGACCAAGTCTGAGTGTGGAGGAGGAGAGCCCCGGTGAGGGGGATAACCTAGTGGGCCCTTCTGCCTCCAAGGATAGAGCCGTGTCTGTGCTCCAGGTTGACTGGCCCAAGGCCCTGCTGAGCCGAGCTCTTTTCCAAGGCTATGCCTCCTCAGGTATGAATATCCTCTTTGCATCTTGCAATTTTTTGGAAGGTCTTAAATCTCAGCCCTTAATTTCTTCTGTAACTTTTTCCTTTAATCTGCAAGTATTTGCAAAGTCTCACCTTTTCTGCTTGTGCCTGTCCCTCTGTGGACACGAGCCTGAGGCTCTGGTATCAAAGTGGAGTTCACGTCTATTGCTACCACGAGCTCCAGGTTTGCAGAGCGAAAGAGTAAGAGGGGCCTTGTCCAGCTGAGGCAGCTCTGTGCCCCAACAGCCTGTGGGCGTGGTGTTTCTGTCATGGCCTTTTGTGACCTGGATGGGTGATTTACATGAATTGATCAAAGTAAATCTGTTTCTGCAGAGAAGCTAACTTGGTAACTGTTTGTCCCGGTATAGACATGCTAATTTTGCTCCACTTCATAGTAATACATGTGGTTATGTCATCTCTATCAACCTGGGGTGGGGAGAGACTCTGGATTTCACACTGTGGGAGGAAACCTCCACAGCTGACCCTCCCCACACTGACCACCTCCTTGACTTGACCTAATTTTCACAGACCAGACATGCATCACGTGAACGTATCAGCACAGCAGACCTGGTTCCTTATGTCGACCACCTCTGTGTGGTGGCCGGTTGGTTACAGTCCCCTGGGTGGTCAACATGCAGAGCTTCTACTGTGTTTTTAGATGATTTCCACCTCATCCTTTCCTGGAAACATTTCAGAAAGTACCATTTTAAAATTGTGACTTTTAATAATCTGTCTCAGTTTAGATTATCAGCCTTGTGTCTTGTTTTCCTCTTATTTTCAGGGAAAGTAGTGAGGGTCAGCCTCTCCCTGCTAAGGAAGTAATCCAGTCCCCACAGTCAGCACTTACACCCGGATTATGAATATTTTATAACCAATATTCTGCAAAGGTTTAAAAATTGCTTTGTACCTTAATCATACTTTATGGATAAACAACATTTATGAAATAGCCAAATTAAGCACTGAACTTAATTGTAAAGGTGTGAAATAAGAACTTCCCAGGAGGCTCGCGTTGCTTGGGAGATCAGTGTCATTTCTGAGCAAGAGACAGCAGGTCCCGTGAGACCTGAAGAGGAGGTTCTAGATCTTTAAAGAAGACTGGTAACCAGTGAGTCAGCGGCGTTTCCACGTAGGAGCAGCACGTTTCAAACCTAGTTCACCTTCACCTTTGGGCTAAGGGCAGGACCTATGCCCAAGGCCTCTCTGTCTGCCCTCCTACTTCTCAGAGTCCACTGACCATCACTTCCGTGTGGGCGTGTCCTTTCCTGCAGGTATCACAGAACAAACAGTGACAATCAAGCCATTTTCACTGAGCAGTGGAGAGACATACGTCCTGCAAGCGTCTGTGGGTATGTTACGCTGCCAGTGGGTTTGGTGTGGGGAAGCATGCAGACTTTGGTTGCTTCCTATTTTTTTTCCCTAGAATTGACAATCACTCTGTCCCCCACCCCCCATGAACTCTTGCTCCTGTGTCCTGATTCCCTTGGCTGCTCATCATTGCCCACTGTGGCACTGCGGTAGAGGGCAGGAGGCGGCCGGCTGTGTCTGGGAATTTACTCTTTTCTGGGGATCTGGGCACATGCTTGCATCAGGGTAAAGGCTGAACCGAGGCCTTTCTTTTTCAATTACGTGTGTATTGTGTTTATGCCAGACAACCAGATAAGTCAGTGGCTTCCTGCAGATCCATCCATAGTCTCTCTGTAAGGTCTGTAGGCCTCCCCTGTGGGATGTCGTTGCTGGTGTCTGGGCTGTCCTGTTTAAATTCACCCAAACACTTACCCTTGCCAGGACTCCACGCTCCCTCTTGGGTTCCTGTGACTCAATCTGAGATCGTCCTTTTGGGTAATTTCTAGACATTTACTCCCTTTATAGAGGTTTTTAGTTTTGGGTAACAAGCATGGAGGATGTAACAATTTATATCTACAGATAGGTTTGGTATAACGTCTATATTTTTACATTAATTTAAGCCCATCATGCATTAACGCAGGATGCAGGACACATCCTGTTGACCTTCATGTCACCCAAGGAGGGAACACAGGTTTACCATCTTCTGAGGACGTGGTAGGTGGCACTCCCTGAGAGTCTCATGTCTCTGCAAACCTCCCCTTGTCCCTTAGACAGCTTCATGCAACTGCTAAGCCCTGGCACAGTAGGGTCAGTGTTTGGTTTTGCTTCAGTAAATACCTTTTGCCCTTCAGCAGGACAGCGCTCTCTTCTGCCTCTGAAATTTGTCCAGGGCTAAAGACCATTCTGTTAGACAGGTCACATTCCTTACCGGGGTAGGAGACTCCTGAGAGCCCCACCCCCACCCACAGGGCCCACTTGGTGTCCTCAGTTGGCTGTGGGGGTGAGCTTGGGCTCCAGGTCTCCTGCCTGGCCTCCTCTCCCTCTGGCTTGCACACCTCCCTGACCACCACCCTCTCCTCCTGTCCTGAGCACACCAGGCCACTTCACGAGTCTTTCCCATAGTTATTTTGTCTGGAATACCCATTCTTTTCTCCTGGTCTTTTCCTGACCCCCATGTACAACTCAAACCCCAAGACTGTTTATTCAGATGTGTCTTTTTTGGTGGAGATTTCCCTGGTGATCCAGGCAGAGTTAGTCACTCCCTCCTCTCGGATTTTATAAGATCTGTCTTCCATGGTTGATGTGACTATTAGCAAAGATAATATATGAACAGTGTCTCTCAGAACACCTGCTATGTATCAGAGGCTACATAGCAGATGCAGGATGTGTCCTGCACCCTGTGTAAATGCATGATGGGCTTTAATTAATGTAAAAATGTGGGTGTTATGCCAAACCTATCTGTAGATATTACGTTGATTATCATTATTAGCTATTATGGTGATAATCATTATTTCAAAATCTTGAATAATTTGACATGTGACTCTCACTCCTAAAATTCTTCCCAAGAAAAGATTATCCATTAAATGTTAAAAACCTTCTGTATGGGAATAATCATAATAGGATGACTCATAATAGCATGACTCATAATAGCACAAAAATACAAAAGATCAGTGGGGAATGACAGTTACGCATGTTGGGGTGTGTCTCCTGGGTAGGATCTCATGCAGCTATTTGCAACAGTGATTTTGGATGGTATATGACAACATGGGAAATCATTGTGATACTAATACAGTTAATTAAAACAAAATAAAATTCTATCAGTGCTGTAAATTCCACTAAGCTTTCCTATGTGTGTATATGGCTAAGGCTTCCAGGAGAAGGGGTAAGTTGGGTTTGCTGGGCCTGATGTGCTCATTCTTGTTTACTTCACTTACACTTTGGTCTCTGTCAGGGTGGTCACCATCTGACTCCGGGTAGTGAATTGGTCTCTCTGCTCCCCTCTATTTTTCCAGGGCTTAGAATTGTGCCCGCTCCACCTAGTGAGCACCCAGTAAGGCTTGTTATATCTATGAGTGCTGTGGGGAGTGGTTCTTAAACCCCAGTCACCAGAATCCCCGAGGGGCATGTTAAAACTCAGATTGACAAGTCTGTTTCTGAGCTGGTGGGTCTGGGGGAGGCCTGACAACCTGCATTTCCAACCAGTTCCCAGGTGATGTGATGCTGCTGATCAGGGGACCCCCACCTTGAACCCCTGCCTACAAGGCTTGTGCTGTAAAGATTTAACCCTGTGCTGCTGTAACTCTCCATCATGGGTGTGTCTCTGTTCATCTTTCTCTAGCTTCCGAGCAGCGCTTACTAGGTAAAGCTCAGCTCTACGTGACAGTCAACCAAGCGCCGGGGGACGTGGCCTGCCAGGTGCAACCCCCCCGCGGCCTAGAGGCACACACCGTCTTCAGCATCTTCTGCACGTCAGGAAAACCGGTAGGTGGGCAGCCCCATGTCTGTCCTGGGAGACCTATGGCACTGGAAGCTGAAAGTCACCACAGCTCTCCAGGAGGTACTGTAGGAATGGGAAGTGTTGCCCCACTCACCTGTGCAGGAATTTGGCTGGCAGGTGAATGTTATAAGGTGGCCCAGGCATGAACGGGTCCCCTACTCACTAATGAGAGGGATGAAGGGTGATCCCCAGTTCAGGAGTAAAGGATTCACTCACCAGGAGACATCACAGGGTCCCACAGCCTGGTCATAGTAGGAGCTCAGTTAATGTCACGCACGAGAAGTAGGCGGGCAGGTGACCCAAAGTGAACAGCTTGACTACCCCGTACCCAGGTGTGCCTCTAACTTGGACTTAACCGCACTCTCCTTATTTGGGCAACAGAGAAGACCACTGGGATTGCTTTGCTCAGGGTCTTGTGAGGATGAAAGGAGAGGATGGGTTCAAAGAGACAGTTGCTTCCTCCTGAAGTTGGGTGGGGGACAGGGCAGGAGGGGGTGACATTGCCACCCTGGCTCTGTCCTCTCATCCTATTGGCACAGACCTCAGCCTGTCCCTGCGCATCTGTCCTACCCATGTTTCTCCTTCTCTCAGAAGCCTGCCCTTACTCTCAAGAAGGTCCCTGCAGGCCCAGTACCTGCAGGCTACTGCTTTCCCCCCACCCAGCCCCTTGGGTCTGTCTCGTACCCAGCAGTGGGGAAGCAAAGTGCCTCCAGGTTCCCTTGACTCTGAGGTGCTGACAGTCTGACTCAGGACTATCAGGAGGTCCTGGGCAAGGAGAGCAAACAGACCCCAAGTAAGGAATCCTGGAGCTGTGTGGGAAACCCGTGGGGACCTGGAAAGGATCCCTAGAGGGTAGAGGAGGGCCTCTGGAGTGAGCTGTGTAGCTGGGACACTGCTCAGCTATGACTTACCCCGTTCCTTGCTGTCAAAAGTGTCCTCAGATGCAATGAAGGCTGCAGGTGTGTGGAGACTTATCAGTGGAGTCACTAACAGTGTGTTCATCTGTACTATTTTTTGTTTCCTCTGGATCGGATCATAGGACTTTCTTTATGAATTTAGCTACCACATAGGAAACGCCTCCACACACACTTTATACCGAGGGAGAGATTCCCAGTATTATTTCTCTCTGCCAGCTGGTGAGCCCTTGGACGATTACAGAGGTAAGCTGTGGGCCATTTGGGGTCATCGGCTATGCTTACATAGGGTTCTAAACCTTTTTTCTTGATTTATAAAAACTAAAAATTATTAAAACTGTGTCTAGAAAATACAATTATTTATTCACTTTGATAAGTTTAGTGTTTTTTAGTTTAGGTTAATTATCTACCTTTTAGTCCAGAAAGAACATTAGTGATGTTATCAGTAAATTACTTTTTCCTATACTCAATTTTAAATGAAATATAATGTAAATGATGAAATGCCAGATAACATTTTTTATATATGAATCAAATATTTAAGACCAAAATGTCTGTTGTTTACTAATGAAATATGTCTTATCTGGTGAATCTTACATTTATTATAGACAAAACCAAATCAAGCACTCCCCCAAAGAGGAAAATGTGGGGAAAGCAAAACGCTGAGTTAGCGTGTTATAAAATCAAAATTAAATGAATCCCAGTGTTAACAGCTTTCTGTTCTGATACTGTTCCTGTGGTTGTGTGCAGTTCTAACAGCCCTTGGGGACTGGCCTCAACTGAGCCATTTTGGAAGGTATTTCAACACCCACAACCCAGGCGAGTTAAATTAGAACCTCTGGGGGTGATTTTCAGTTTTTATTGTTTTTAAGCTTCTGGATGATTCCAATATGCAGGCAAGTTTGAGAGTGAGTGATCTGGACATTTCTTGGATTTGGGCTGGTTAGATTACTTCAGTCTGAAGTCTGAACTAGTTCATGCACATGATTTCTTTAAATTTCACCTTTCCTTTACGCCCAGCTAAAATGTTTTCTTCTTCATGAAACCCTGCCTGTCACCTCCAGTTAGAAACACTCGCACATTATTCTAGATTCAGTTGATCAGAACGTCTGAGTTGGGCATTTCGGGATCTTTGCAGTCATACCCTGCTTTGTATCATGATGACTTTGCATTCCACTCTGATCTGGAAGCTTCCTGAAGTCAAGCAGCAAGGCTAACTAGCACAGCCTTGGGTGAATGGAAGAAGTGAGGGCCTGGCTCCACGTGTCTGCATCCTTAACACTGAGACTGCCTTTGCCCTCTGAGTCCTGAGGCTTTTCTCAGAACAGAGGCTCCCCCACTTCTTGTATTAGACATGAAATCAGGGACTCATCCTAACAGCAGGGTCATAACAGGACGTGCCCTTAGGCGAGGAGGCCCAGTTGGAAATGGGCTCCCATCTCCTGGCGTTTGGATATGTTAAGACCTGGGGTGCCCTCCCCAGAAAGCTGCATGTGGGAGTAAATGGGACCTTGTTCCCCAGGGCACCTGTAGACGTCATGTGGAAGGACTTTATGGCAGAGCCTCATCTCCATGTTGGAAGAAAGGATTTTTTAACATAAATGTATAAAACTGAATTTTAGGTCATGTCTCTGAGCAGTGTGAGGGTTAGTGATGTTACTGAAATCATTCCCCAGCATGATATTTGGTATAATTGTCAATGTGTGTATGGTTATTGTGAATATTTGGATTCAAGACTTAGAAGAGGGTAAACAGGCTCAGCGCCTGTGGCTCAACCGGCTAAGGCGCCAGCCATGTACACCTAAGGTGGCGGGTTTGAATCCCCAGCCCGGGCCCGCCAAACAACAATGATGGCTGCAACCAAAAAATGGCCGGGTGTTGTGGCGGGCGTCTGTGGTCCCAGCTACTTGGGAGGCAGAGGCAGGAGACTCGCTTGAGCCCAGGAGTTGGAAGTTGCCATGAGCTGTGATGCCATGGCACTCTACCCAGGGGGATAGCTTGAGGCTCCGTCTCAAAAAAAAAAAAAAAAAAAAAAAGAAGAGGGTAAACATAAGCAAAATAAACACAATTTGACAGGTATTTAATATTTTACCTTCTCCCATCTGTGTGAATGAATATGGCGAAGTCTCAAAGAAGTCATGCCTAAAGCCCGGTCCTTTTCTGAGATTCTGTACCTTGCACTGTGACACCGATGTCCTTTGTGGTGGGGACATTTGTCAAAATTTCAACTTCCAGGCGCCCACTTGATATCTATTGACTAGAACCAAGGGACAAAGGGGGGCCCAGAATTTGCATGTAGAGAAGCTTCCCAGTGATGGGGGTGTAAGTGTGTCCATGGGCTACATCTCAAGATGCTCCCACTTCCAAAATCCTGTCCCCAGTCCTTGACACAGGTTTCAGGTTGAGGATGTGTTTATACAGAACCCAGGGCACACCTGTGTGTCCAACTTTCCATGTGGGTCACATGACTACTTGTGGCAGTGACATCGGGCTGTCACTTGTACCTGGAGCCCCATTTGCAGGTCCCCTCACCACAGTCCTGGGATCCTGTCCCATGAAAGAATTCCTGGGTCCCCACAACAGGTCTTAGGTCTTTTCATAAAAATACCTCCTCTGTCAGAATTCTTCTTTGCCTTTTTTCTAGACCTGTTACATTTCTATACATCATTTTGGAACTTGTTAAAATAGTACCCCAAGCCTGGATGGCCCATTGCTGGGTGCGTTTCACGCTCTGGTCTTCCTGTGGCTCCAGGCCTGGGCAAAGGCGGACACCCTGCACACCACACCACAGGGCAGGGCCGCTGTGTGAGCGCGTGAATGAGGGCCTCCCTCCCTCTCTCCTTCAGCACACAGCGGTGACTCTGCCTCTAACTCTGAGACACCTCCTATCTCCTCATCTGAGGAGCATTCACTGCTTTGCACTGGTGCTGAGATTTTTTATATGTCAGTTTTGCGATCTCCCTGGGAGGATGAAGAACCTCAAGTCTCACTCATGCCTTGCTTCATTATGTTACTCCTGGTGCATCCATCACCATCCTGGGCATACAGATCAACTCAACAGAGATTCTGTTAACTGACCTCCTGATAACCGTCTGCTGTGTAGGTGCCTTGGGAGGGAGCCCAGCTTGTAATGTCATCTTGCCCGGAGCTTTGCCGGGACTGAGCCCATCCTCCTGTGCCCTTCCCTCGCTGCTGTCTGTGTGTGAAGAAGCAGCTCTGTGGCCACATGTCCAGCACGACTCTCCTGATGTTTCCCCCACAGTTCTGGTTTCCACTGAGATCACAGATGGCAAAGGCTCCAAGGTACAGCCCTGCGCTGTGGCGGTGACCGTGCTGCCCTACTACCGTGGGAGTGACTGCCTGGACGAGGGCCTGTGAGTAACACAATACCACGTGGACATCCTAGGGCAGTGTTTGTGTGTTCTCAAGATGCAACCCTCCCCTGAGTTGTCAGCAAGGGTCAGAGAGTGGAGGAACTCGTCCTCTCAGGGCTCCGCCATGACAGGGCTGCTAACTCACGGCTGCATGGGTGCGCCAGAGTGCAGAGTGCTTCTTTCTTCAAAACAGTTGTATTGAGACATCACTCACATACATACAGTTCATCCATTTAAAATCTAAGGTTCTCTGCTTTTAGTGCACTTGCCCAGTTGTGCAAACTTCACCACAATCTAGTTTAAGAACTTCTTCATTCCACCAGAACTTCCTACTCGCCAGGAGTCACTCCCCTTACCCCACTCTCCAGCTGCCTCCGACCACTCACCTGCTTCAGGTCTAACGATTTGTCTACTTTGGGAATTTCCTATCAGTGGGAAGATACAACATGTGACTTTTTGTGACTGTTGTTTCTCGCCTGGCACATGAATGGCTTGGAGCATCATCTATGTAGTAGCAATATTAATAACTCATTCCTTTTTATTGCTGAATAATATTTCATTGTATGAATATATCACATTCTGTTCATTTATAATTGAGGAACAAATAGATTGTGTCCACGTTTTGGCCACAGCAAGTCACAGTGCTGTGGATGTTGATGTGGGTGTGTGTTTTCATTTTCCCTGGGGAAACAACTCGGTGTGAAATCACTGGGTAGTATGGTAACTCTAGTTTTAGCCTTTTGAGGAGCTGTCAAACTCTTTTCTGAAGTGGCAGCACCATTTTATATGACTAGCTGTGATGTCTGAGGGTCCCAGTATCAGCAGCCTCGCCAACTGACGTGGCAGCACCATTTTATATGACTAGTTGTGATGTCTGGCACATTTTTGAATTGGGTTATTGCATTTTTATAGTGAGTTGAAGGGATTTTTTTATATATGCTGGATACAAATCCCTTAACTAGATACATGATTTGCAGATATTTTTCCTGTCTCTCATTCTCTTTTCACTTTCTGTCTTTTCCCCCATTTTAGCAGTTTTTAGTGGAAGTTCTATGTAAGATTGTTTTACTCCTGCGTCTTCTCCGCTGTTTCTTCCTTGTCCTTGCCCCTTTCCTTTCCCACGTGGCGAGATCTGGCTTTCCATTGAAGGATCTCTTTGCAGTCTTTGTCCAGTTTAAGCCTAGTAATAACCACCTTGCTGGGGTGAATGCCCACCTGGATAGCCGGGCCATTAGCCTTGTCCCACTGCACCCGCTCAGTGTAGATGACGTATTTCTTCGTGTAAAGCTGGACTACTTTGCCAACCTGCTGACCTTTACAGAGCCCCCAGACAACCTAACTTCATCATCCTTCCAGATGGGCGTGGATGGAACATTGTACCTCCATCGCAGCTCTTTGGAAAGAGGGGAAGACATGATCTTCCTGCGAATGTGGGGAGGTGCACCGAAATGTCTTTTGTGGTTCTTGCTTTGCTCAGAAGTCACAAAGGGATGGAACTTCATTTTGGCCACTGCCTCTTCCTCTTTTCACTTTCTTGATGATCCTATGAAAAGCAAAAGTTTTTAATTTTGATTTTTGATCAAGACTGACTTAATTTGTCTCTCTTTCAGGAGGCGCCAGTGGCTCAAAGGAGCAGGGCGCCGGCCCCATATATTGGAGGTTGCAGGTTCAAACAGGCCCTAGCCAAAAACTGCAAAAAAAATAAAAAATTGTCTCTTTCTTTTTTTCTTTTTTGAGACAGAGTCTCTCTCTGTCACCCTGGGTAGTGCTGTGGTGACATCATAGCTCACAGTAACCTCAAACTCCTGGGCTCAAATGATCCTCTTGCCTCTCCTCCCGAGTAGCTGGGACTATGAGTGCCCACCCCATGCCTGACTAGTTTTTTTTACTTTTAGTAGAGACAGGGTCTCACTCTTGCCCAGGCTGGTCTTGCACTCCTGAGCTCCAGAAATCCTCCTGTCTTGGCTTCCCAGGGTGCTAGGATTATAGGAGAGAGTAACTGCACCCAGCTGATTTGTCTCCTCTTACATTTCTTATGCCTTTGGTATCTTGTCTAAAAAATCGTTACTTAGGCCAAGATCACAAAAATGTACTCCTGTGTTTCTTCTAATGGTTTTGTAGTTTTTACATTTGATTGTATGTTCTACTTGGAGTTAATCTTCGTGTGCAGGGCAAGGCAGGGTTGTAGTTTCCTTCTCTGCATGTCCACGGCCAGTTGCCTAAGTGCCATTTGTTGAAAAGACAATTTTTCCCCCTTTGAATTATCTTGGACCCTTTGTCAAAAATCAGTTGGCCATAAATGTTAGGGTTTATTTCTGGACTCCCAGTTCTATTTCCTTAACCTAGTCTGTCCTTATACCAGAACTATGCTGCCTACATTACTGTAGTATTTGGAGTTTTGTAATTTATTTGGAAACTGAGAAGGCTGAGCCTATTTATTCTTCTTTCTCAAGGTTGGCTATTCCAGATTCCTCATGTGTTTTGGAGTCAACCTGTCAATTTCTGCAAAAACAAGATAGCATTGGCCTGGAACGCTGGCTCTGGTGCCGGCAGCGTGGGCAGCCCTGCGCTCCAGACAACTGCTGATGACCAAACAAAAGCCAGCAGGGATTTTGATCAGAACCCATTGAACCTATGCGTCAGTTTGGAGAGTATGGCCATTTTAACAGCATCAAGTCTTCCAATCCACGGATATGGCCTGTGCTTCTATTTATTTAGATCTTTAATTTCTGTTCAGTGGGCACAGCTTATATTTCTTTTGTTCAATTTGTTTAGAAACATTTTATTCTTTCTAATGCAACTGTAAATTTGTTTTCTTAAATATTTTTGGATTTTTAATTGCTAGTACATAAACATACAGCTGATTTTATATATTGATTGCCAATACTACAACCCTGCAGAATGAGGTTTTTTTTTAGTGCATTACTCGAAATGTTCAGTGTATAGATCATGTCATCTGTGACTAGAGAAAGCTTTACTGCTTTCTTTTCAATCTGGATGCTTTTTGTTTCTTCTTGCCTGATTATCCAGGCTACAATCCTCAGTTCACTGCTTAACAAAATGCCAAGAGTAGAAATCTTCCCTGATCTTATTCTGAATGGGTTTTGTTTTGTTTTGTTTTTTTGAGACGGAGTCTCAAGTTGTTGCCCTGAGTAGAGTGCCGGCATCACAGCTCACAGCAACCTCAAACTCTTGGGCTTAAGTGATTCTCTTGCTTCAGCCTCCCAAGTAGCTGGGACCACAGGTGCCCACCACAATGCCTGGCTATTTTTTAGAGATGGGGTCTCAGTCTTGCTCAGGCTGGTCTCAAACCTGCGAGCTCAGGCAATCCACCACCTCAGCCTCCCAGCGTGCTTTTTCTGAATTTTAAGAAGCATTTGGTTTTTTCCTACTCTGTGTCAGTGTTAGCTATAGGTTTTTCATACACAGCCATTATTGGTTGAGGATGTTCCCATCTACTCCTGGTTTTATTAGTGTTTTTAAATTCTGAAATGGTGTTGGATTCTGTCAAAGGCTTTTTCTAAGTCTACGAGGTCTATTGAGATAATGGTTTTTGCCCTTTTGACTGTTAACACGTAATATGTGGATCCCTTCCAAAATTCACATTAAACTTTATCCCCAAGGCATCAGTAGTATTAAAAGGTGGGGTTGATAGGCAGTGATTATGCCATGAGGGCTGTGCTCTCATAAGTGGAATTGTGACCTTACAAAGGGCTGGAGCAAACTGGATAAAGCCCCTTTAGCCCTTCCGTCCCTTCTGCTATGTGAGGACATGGTGTTCACCCCTGCTGGAGTATGCAACAACATCCTTACAGGTGCTGTCCTGTAAGCAGAGAGCAGCCCTCACCAGATGACTGATCCTGCCAGTGCCTTGCTCTTGGACCTCCCAGACACCAGAACTGTGAGAAATAATATCTGTTCTTTATAAATTGCCTAGTCTCAGGTATTTTATTATAGTAGCACAAACAGAGTAAGACAGTTACATTAAGCAGATTAATTCTCCTATGTGGAATCACCCTTGCAATCCAGGAATAAATTCATTTGGTCAGGATATAGAATCCCTGGCCTTTGTTGCTGGATTTTACTTCTGTATTTTTTTAAGGGTTTTTGTGTCATATTCACAACAGGTATCGGCCTGTTGTTTTCTTTCCCTGTGTTGTCTTTGTCTGGTTCTGGTATCAGGATAATAGTGGCCCAATCAGTTTGGAAGTATTCCTTTGTATTCTGATATTTGGAAGATCTCATGAGGATAGGTATTCATTCTTCTATAAATATTCTGTAGAAATTGCCAGTTATGTTATTCTAGGTCTGGGATTTTATTTGTAGAAATTTTAAAATGACTAATTCAGTCTCTTTACCATTTAGATTTTTTATTTATTTTTGAGTCAGTTTCAGTAGTTTTTTCTTTATAGGCATTTTAATTTATATCTTCTCTCCCTCTCTGTCTCTCTCTCTCGTTTTGTCTTTGTCAGTCTTGCTAAATATCTATCAGTTTTGTTGATCTTTTCAAAGAATAAATTTTTGGTTTCATTGATATTTTTTCTGTGTTTTCTTCTCCATTTTTTCTTTCATTTCTGCACTAATTTTTAGTGTTTGTTTTCTTCTGCTTACTGAGGGTTTGATTTTCTATCTTGTTCTTGTTTTCTGAGGTGGAAAGTTACATTATTGTTTTGGTATTGTTTTCTTTATAGGTATTTATAGTAAACAGTGTAACCTAATTGTACGTCCCCTTATCTTAAGCTGAAATAAAAAAAAAGGAAAATGTCCCTTTTTATTGCTACAACCTGTTTTTGTCTTAATTTATTCTTCTTCTGACATCAATATGGCCACACTCCATGCCTTATGGTTAGTCTTGGCATGTAGTCCTTTTCCCATCTTTTTCCTTTTAACCTCGTTTTATCCTTGAATCTAAAATATATCTCCAGGAGACATGTTGTTTTGTGTGCCAGTCTATAGTTCCTGCCTTCTGATTACACTGTACGATGTGTTCACATTGAGAATTACTCATCTGTTTTGGATTTATGCACCTGCTCTGCTCGTGTCTCCTCCCTGAATCGCGATTACCTCTCGTGTCTCCTCCCTGAATCACGATTACCTGTCGTGTTGTCTACCTGAATCGCGATTATCTCTCGTGTCTCCTCCCTGAATTGCGATTACCTCTCCTGTCTCCTACCTGAATCGCGATTACCTCTCCTGTCTCCTACCTGAATCGTGATTTCCTTGCTCCTCTTTTGCTGCCTCCTTTATCTTAAGTGAATGTTTTCTAGTGCCCCGTTTTAATTCCTTTAATAATCTTTAAGTATTTTTTGTAGATTATTTTCTTAGCTATTGCACTTGGGCTTACAACATACATCTTAACTAATTTGAAAAGCTATGAATTTATACTGACTTAATTTCAGGAAGACGAGAAAATGCTACTCCTCTACAGATCTATTTTCTCTTTGCTTTTTGTGTTATTACTATGCATATTACACCTATAGTAATGTTAGGTATGGTATGTTACAAACCCAACAATACGATGTTATAACTATCGTTGGGTATAATCTTATCTTTTAAAGAAATTATAGGAGAAAAGAAAATGCAAATATATTTTCAGAATTGTTTCAATGTCCTGGTCTTCTTATGCAGTATTTTTGTCTGTCTACTGTCTGCCCGTGGGTTTAAGTTCCCACCTGGTGTTTCTTCCTTATTTCTACACATCTCCCCACACTCCGCAGCTTCCCATGCTCCACGACCCCCCATGCCACACAGCTCTCCTGCACCCCACGGCCCCCCACACCCCATGGCTCCCCTGCACCCCACGACCCCCTGTGCTCCATAGGTCCCCACGCTCCACAACTCCCCACACTCCTTCTTTGTGTTATTCTTGTTTTATTACTTGCTGTGAAAGAAAGAGAGAAACAGAAAAGAAAGAAAGAGAGAGAAAGAGAAAAATAGAATTTGTGAACTTAATGATGCACAATGTTCTCTGAGTTGCTGCTCATCCTCCTCCTTTTTTCTTTCTGTTCTTTATAATCTCTGTTGCTCTGTCTTCTTGTTAACAGATTCTTTCTTTTCTCAAATCTACTTTTTAACTTCTCTTTTATTCTGATGATTGTACATGTTATTTCTATGACTTCTAAATTTGTAGTTTATATCTCCTTACTGATATTCCTCATTTGATTAGTCACTGTTATACCTCCTTTTCATTTAAAAAAAAAAATGGTTTCCTCTAGCTCTTTGATTATATTTACAGTAGCTGTTCCAAGTCTTTACTAAACACAGTTGTGACCCCTCAAAGGCAGTTTCTGGTGCCTGCCTATTTTTCCTGTGTTTAGATGTTTCTTTGGATGCCTCAGACTTTTCATTGAAAACGGGATATTTTAGATAATATATTGCAGCCTCTGTGGGTGTCAGCCTGGTCCCATTTTGTGGATTTGTTGGTATTATTTTTGTTTGCTTAGTCATTTGTTCATATGTTTTTTGACTCTGCAAGACTAATTTTGTAAAGCGTATTTCCCCCTATTGTGCAATCTGTGGTGTTTCTGCCGAGATTTATTTGTTCATCTTTATCTTTAGCCTGGCTTCCTGGAGTCTTAAGCTGCGCAAATCACTTATTGGTCAAGGGTGTGCTTAAGCATGTGTGTTCAAGCCTGCAAGGCATTGTCTAATTAATTAATTATTCCTAATTTATATACTTCTTGCAATGACCCTGTATGGAATGTTCAGATGAGACTTTCTAATTTATACTTGTGGAAACTGAAGTCCAGTTACTCTGTTGAGCGATATGCTCTTGAGGTTAACAGCAGAGAAACTGCAGAGCAAGGGCGGGACCTGGTCTTTCCTGCAGGCACAAGGCTCTTTTCACGGTGTCTGCTGCCTTTTCAAACGCAAATAAGTGAAGTACGTTTGTAAATAAGTAAATAAATACCTAGGTACTGAAATCTAAAGCCGTAAACTTGTAAATTGACATGAACCACATGTACAGCCGCAGATGTCCACTCTGGGATGGGTGTGGGCACTGACTACCAGCTCCGGTTGTCCAGAGCTCACAGAACTTCACTCAGCTGGTAGCCATGTGCCCTTGTGCCTGATCCACACTACATTTCTCCATTTGCCACCTGCTAGGAGTTTTAAAAGAATTTTGGCAACACGCCTTGCTGTGCCTTTTCAGAGTTTCCTCTGCACAGACCTGCTGTCTTTTGTACCATCCTTTTTCTGCCCTGAGCCACCCAAGAAGCATATTCCCAACAAGCCCCATTCCACTCCTGGTGGGCAGGGTGAAAAGGTTTGCAGTGTGTTGGAACAATCATGATAGCTCCTGTGTCTCCTTCAGATATAACTCCAGCCTGAAAAGCCTGATTACACTCCAGCTGATGGGGAGTTACATAGAAACCAGGAACTACATCACCATGACCACCAAGATCCTGAGTCGTTTGTCAAAGGACAGAACTGCCTCATGTGGCCAGTGGTCACGGATACAGGATGCCTTGATTTCTTCCGTGTGCAAATTAGCTTTTGCAGATGAGGTACGGTCCAGAGCAGGGCAAGTGCAGTGTCTATTAGCCTATAGGCCAGGAGGTAGGGCCTGTCACCAGCAAGGGGTCACACCTGTGGAACACAGGGGAGGAATGTGACCAGGAAGGCTAGCCAGCTGGGCTCCCATGTGTGACTGTGGTCTCTCCAGCCTGCTAATACATTCCACCAATGAATGCTGTTGGTTTATAAAAGACAGACTGATACAAACCAGTTGTCGTTACAGACAATTTCTGCTAAAGTTTTTGTAAGCAACAATTCTGCAAATCTAATCTGTTTGTATTTTGTTAGCGATGATGTACTAGAGATTTAAGCTCATGACAATGGCACCTTTTAAAGCAATGACCATACGGTCCAATGTGACCATCCTTGCTCGTAGCGTTTCTGCGGCTGCTGTCTCAGAGGTGTCACAGACTTCTCCATAAAGAACATGCAATTGCAAGAGACTCCACTTGAAATGTAGTTTTCTTCCTTCGTCTCTCTGGCCCCTCTGCAAAGCTTCTCTTATCACTGGTCCCTTATGTTCTCTTGCCAAGGCCGACCAGGGGCAGGTTGAGGAAAGATGCTGGACTGGAGGGGGAACTGGAGACCAAGGTGTGGCCTCTCTAAAGAAGGTCTCACCTACAGCTAGTCTCCCAGCTACAAAGCATGGACTCTGCTCAGCTGCTACATAAGCAAGCCAGAACTTTAACCAAATAAGCTGGCCTTCTTTACTCTCTCTGACTTGTTTGTTTGTTTGTTTACTTATGTTCTCTTTTCTGTTTGTTTTCCTGATCAGGAGGAAATGGCTGATTCTGTTCTTATGTTGAGAAACCTCATAAGCTTCTCTAATAAGGTAAGTGTTGTTTCCTTCCAAGCACTAGATTCTCCTACTGTTTTGCATAAATATGAGGGATATACTCTCCAGAGTTCTTCTTTGATGCTGAGACTGGAAATATGACTTCCCCCTAAAAACCCCTCCGAATGCCAATTGCCCATTTCAGATTACGGGGGATGAACTTCCTTTCTTGGCAGGGCAGTTTGGAAACCCAAAGTAGAAATGGTTCAGGACACTTACTGTCCATGCTGTGGACAGTTTTAGTGAAGGGATTCTACTTTATTGTTAATATTAAGACACAGCATTGGGTTCTCCCATCTTTTTTTTTTTTTTTTTTAGAGACAGTTTTATTACATTACCCTCAGTAGAGTGCTATGCTGTCACAGCTCACAGCAACCTCAAACTCTTGGGCTCAAGTGATGCTCTTGCCTTACCCTCCTGACTAGCTGGGACTACAGGTGCCCACCACAACGCCCAGCTATTTTCGTTGTTGTTGTTGTCATTGTTGTTTAGCAGGTCCAGGCTGGATTTGAACCCACCAGCCCCAGAGCATGTGGCCAGCACCCTAACCAGTGAGCTATGGGCAGATCTCTGGGTCAGCATCCTAACCAGTGAGCTACGGGCAGGTCTCTGGGTCAGCATCCTAACCAGTGAGTTATGAGCAGGTCCTTGGGCCAGCATCCTAACCAGTGAGCTACGAGCAGGTCTCTGGGTCAGCGTCCTAACCAGTGAGTTATGGGCAGGTCTCTGGCACCTTTTGTGTTGCTCTTTGAGAGAGGAGAAGGGAGACATCAGAGCCGCTCATCCACTCATTGTCTGCGAATCTAACTACAGCCTTGCCTGTCTCCCATACTTTATGTCCAGGGAAAGAATTTCCCCACTCCTGTATCAGTGGCAGGAACTCCTCCCCGCCCCCCGCATCAGGCAAGCCCAGCCCAGGTGTCTTCAGGCTGTGGTCCTGCTCCCACTGTGTTGCCTTCCCCATCGCAGTCTCCTTAGTCTGTCCCTGCCTCTACTGCCCTTCTGTCACCCCCTCTGCTGGATGTTCCCCACCCTCTTCCAGCTGCCACCTCATTTCTAGCTCATCTCTTCTCAGCAAAGCATTTAGCAAGTGATTTCTGAGCCTGCCTTGAGCTATGCTTGCTGTGTCTCTTTCATTTTTTTCTTGTATTCAGAGATAAGTCTTACTGTGTTTGCCAAGATGGTTTCAAACTCCTGGGCTCAAGTCTAAAGTGCTCCTCCTACCTCAGCTTCCTGACTAGCTGGGACTCCAGGCAATGCACCATTATACCCAGTTTCTCATACTTCTTTTTAGACAGGGTCTTGGTCTTTTGCTTGGAATAGAGTGCACTGGTGTCATCACAACCCACAGCACCCTCAAACTCCTGGGCTTCAGCAATTCTCCTGACTCAGCCTCCGAAGGAGCTTGGGATTACAGGCACCTGCCACCATGCCCAGCTAGTTTTGTTTGTTTGTTTTTCACTTTTAGTAGAAACAGGGTCTCGCTCTTGCTCAGGCTGGTCTCAAACTCCTGAGCCCAAGCTATCCTGATACCTCGGGCTCCCAGAGTTCTGGGATTACAGGCATGAGCCACTGCGCCCAGCCTCATGCATTTTTAAACTATGAAAACCAGGCTTTCATCTCCATCTGCACACTGAGACTGCCCCTGCCAGGGTCACTAGAGACCTGCCTGTGGCCAGTCCCCTGGACACCCTCTGCTCCTTCTCTCTCCCTCCCAGGGACATCTGTGGGAGGCTCAGTTTCCTTTGGGAGACAGTCTCTGCTCTTGGCTTTGTGACACAGTTTCCTGGTTTTGCTGGTGACTGTTGACTGGTGGCTCTTCCCATCTGTGCTCAGGTGGTCAGTGCCTCAGGGTTCTGTCTTGGGCCTCCTAGATTCCCTGTGCATACCTCCTTCCTGGGTGATCTGTTGCAGTCCTCACACCTTAAATGGACGTGATGATGACTCTGGGTTTTCTGTCTTCAACCTGAACCTCTCTCGTGTGCCGGAGTCATCCCCAGGGCTCCCCAGCCGGCATTTCCTTGGAGGGGTGACTGCTAGAGCGCACCCTTCTACTCCTGCCTCCGCTCAGGACACGGCAGCACCGTCCACCCAGAGTCTCACTCACATCAAAGCCCAGGTGTCCCAGGGAGTCCTCCATTTCCCTCCTCCACCTACTCAGAACTAAGTCTGATCGGTTCTTCCTCAGGAATGTGGCCAGAACTTTCTCCTCTTCCGTCTCTCCTGCCCCCGCTCCAGCCTGAGCACACGTCCTGTCCTTCCCCTGCAGGCTGGCAGGCATTCTCACCATGCCCCCGCTCCCCTCTAGATACCTTGTCACGCATGCTCCACAGCAGAGCAGGTTTAAAGCTGGAGTTGGTGATGCCACTCTCCTGCCAACTCTTTTCCCAGCCTCTCCTTGCCTGTGTGACCAACGTAAACGTCCCCGCACCTGTGTGCTTCGCTCCTTCCCACCCTCTGTCCTCCCCTCTTGCTTTTTCTCCCTGTTTCCAGCCATCCTCCATCCAGACAGACAGGTTTGCTCTTTTTCCTGCCATGCCCTCCCCAGGGCTTATTCAAGAGCTGAAAACCTTTCACTCTACTCTCAGCTCAAGCGCTGCTTGCTCAGAGAAGTCATCCTGGACCCACAGTCTGAAGTCACCCTCTCCTCCTACCACTGGGGTGTCCCCTGCGGTATCGTCACAGTCAGCAACTGTCTCACTTACTTCTTCATGGCTGCTCGTTCCTTGTTGGAACATAAACTGGGGGTGATGGCCGGAGCTTCTCATTATTCTTCACCATAGAAATAACTGCAGCAGTGACATGTGGCAGGCACCCAGGAGGCAGAGGAATTAATGAATAAGTGATGACAAGGCAGATGGCGCCCTCCCCATCTTGGATGCTTGACTCCAGCCACCCCCCGCCTGTGTAGGGAGGTTGGGCTCATGACAGGGCTGCCTTCACGGAAAACACATCTGGTCACATCTCCCATTGGCTTTAAAATACTTGTTGGCTTCTTTGGAGTTTGAGGCTAAAATCCGATTATTCGGCACATAAGGCAAGAACTTCACCTGGCCCCGAGGGCGCACCTTATTCTCTGCATCTCCCTTTGCACACACCCCCACAGAGCCAGCTTCCATGCTCGGTCACTCTGGAAGTTCCTTACATCCCTGAGACAGTATGCTGCCCCTTAACCTGGGCAGGTTACTTCTTCTCCTCAAGGATGGATTCAACTGCTCCCTGCTTCATGAAATCCTCATGGAAGCCTTAAGACTGAGTTCATTTGCTTCTATGCAGATCATTTTGTTACAATACTTTAACACTTTGATTTATCTCTACTTTATTTTTGTACATCTGCCTTCCAAATTTAGACCACTTAGCCTCATAAGACACAAACCATATTAGTTAAGTCACACTAGCTGCTATCACATCTCACCCCAAGTCTGCAGTAGCTGAGGACAACAGATGTTTATTCTCCAATTACACACATTCCATAGCAGGTGTTCAGTGGGTGGTCCCCCCCATGGTGACCTGGGGACTCTGGCTTTCATGTGCTTCCAACATCTCCACTTGCAGCTTCCTAAGTCAGGGGACTAAAGCATGGTGAAGGTACACCACTGTCCAGAACGTGGCTGTGGGAGCGGCAGGCTTCTCTGCACTCCCATTCCCCTGGCGAGCACCAGTCACATAGCCTCCCCTGGACTCAAAGACCTGGGAAATGCAGTTACTCCCCAGCAATGACCTGACATGAGGCTCAAGAGGATGAATCGGATGGAGAACAAACCATCCGTGGCACAGTCCCTCTCTCATGTGTCTCTGAATCCTGGACCTGCCACAGGTCTTAATTTAGAGAGAGAAATAAAACTGAATGTGATTGATCGTCATTTCTAAAGTGACCATTTTGATATTTTCTGTTAAAAACATAGGCAGTATGAAAAGTGGAAATACCATGTTCCTTAAAGTACATGTTTTATTTTATTTATTTGTTTGTTTGTTTATTTTGAGATGAAGTCTCACTGTATCCCCCTCAGTAGAGTGCCATGGCATCACAGCTCACAGCAACCTCAAACTCCTGGGCTTAAGCCATTCTCTGGTTGGTCTCATCCTCCCAAGTAGCTGGGACTACAGGTGCCCACCACAATGCCCAGCTATTTTTTTTTTTGCAGTTGTTATTGTTGTTTAGCAGGCCCAGGCCCGTTCGAACCCACCTGCCCCAGTGTATGTGGCCAGCGCCCCACCCACTGAGCTATGGGCGCCAAGCCTTGTTTTATTTTAGATAAAAAATGATTCTTTCAATTTTAAATCCTATTTTGATGATGTTACCTTGTATATATAGGCCTTTAATGGGAGTTTAAATGTATTTCCAAACTATTAATTTTATTATTGGTGAAAGAATTGTACTTTAAAAGATATTTCTAAGCTACCTTTTAGTTAAATAAGTATGACTAGCTGAAAATATTATGTTAATTTCATTTCTTTGAACACATATTTATTAGCAATTGCTAGGACCTGCTAAGGCACAAAGAATTAAAAGATTTAGTCCTTGTCTTTAAACAATGGTGAATGGAAGTAAATGTAGAAACAGATACATAGCGGTAACTATGCTGATTGGGAGAATGATACACTTCTGCAGAAACACAGTGATAGCATAGCTAACTTTGGTGGACATTTGAAATTGGTTTTCAAGTATAAGTAGAAAGAATCATATTTTGTTAGATCTGATAATGGCACTATAATCGTGGTTTTAGCACTATCATAAAGTGTTATCTGTCAGCACTAGGTCGTAATAAAATGTTTGTGGATAAAAATAATAATCTGAGATTTGGGCTGAGTACAGTGGCTTGTGTCTGTAATCCTAGCACTCTGGGAGGCCGAGGCAGTGGATCACTTGAGCTCAGGAGTTTAAGACCAGCCTGAGCAAGAGAAAGACCCCCATCTCTACTAAAAATAGAAAAAAAAAAGCCACCCTGGGTGTTGTGGCTGGCATCTATAGTCCTAGCTACTCAAGAGGCTGAGGCAAGAGGATCACTTGCACCTGAGAGTTTAAGGTTGCTGTGAGCTATGACGCTACAGCACTCTAGCCAGAGTGAGACTGTGTCTCAAAAAAATTTTTTTAAAAATCTGAGATATGCTTTCAACTTTTTTTAGATCTTGATTAGAGACTATAAGAAAAACCATTGCCCATAAATGATGCCTGTTAAAGTTGGGTGGTGGGCAGTTTTACCACCAAACTACTTCTTTTATTTTGCATGTGTTTCTATATAGAAAATAGTCTATATTGAGAGTTTAGAGAAAGAAAGGGTGAGAAGGAGGGTTTTTCTAGGCTGAAGGAGGGTGAGGATACTCCAAGCAGGAAATATGAAAGGCAGGAAGAAGAAGCTTCAACCCTGGAGAGCAGAGAGGCTGCAGCCTGGCTTGGGAGCAGAGAGGGCTGAGCAGGGGGGCTGAGCAGGGAGGCTGCAGCCAGTTTGGGAAGGGATTTGCCGTGTGGTTGTTGGGCTCCAAACCAAGCAGCATCTTACAGCATGAAAGGCTGTTAGAGACCACTCAGGTCATTTGTGAATCAGGAAGCTGAGCATCAGAGAGCAAATGCTTACTTAGGATGTTGCCAGACTGGACTTGAATTCAATTCTCCTTGCTCTAGTTCAGTAGTTTAATTTCCAGTAATAATGAAAGAGGTTAGAACGTGTCTGAAACATTTTACTTGCACCTCTTCCTTCCATGCAGCTCAGCCGTGGGAGTGCCGCCCTCATCCTCAAGTACTCCCGGGCGCTCCTTGCTCAAGGCTGGTTCTCGGGAAGGTGTGTGACTGACAGAGGCCTCAGGCTGGATCTCATCCATCTCATATCCAGAGTCTGGGACATCTCTGAGCAAGAGCAATGGAGAGGTCAGGACTATCTGGGAGGAGAGGCAATCGCCGTCATCACGGATGTACTGCTCGTAAGTCGTGCTTTTTTCTCCCTCTGCTTCCCTCTCTCAGGATGTTACCCTGTGTTTGTAATCACAAAACTCAACATAGAGTCACTCTGTTTATTGTTCTGGGGGGTATTTCAGTATGTGGAAATTTTCATTTTGAATTTTAGGTGTTTCATGATAGTATTCTAATGTTTCTAGTGAAACTTTGCTTCTGTTCAGTCCTCTTGTGTTTGGAGATTTCCACTTAGATGTTTGGGAACTTTGGCTTCGACACGTTGCTCAGGATACCTTGTGTTTTTTGAGGAATGATCTAAATTAATACAAATGATTTCTTGCATGCATTAATTCTAAATCTTTTTTTTAAGACCAAGTCTCTCTTTGCCACCCTTGGTAGAGTGCCATGGTGTCACAGCTCACAGCAACCTCAAACTTCTGGGCTTAAGTTATTCTCTTGCCTCAGCCTCCCAGGTAGCTGGGACTATAGGCGCCTGCCACAATGCCTGGCTATTTCTCTAGAGATGAGGTTTTGCTCTGGGTCAGGGTGGTCTTGAGCCTGTGAGTTCAGACAATCCACCACCTCAGCCTCCCAGTTGCTGGGATTACAGGCATGAGCCACTACTCCTGGACATATGCATTAATTTTAAAAGTTGCTCTGTTGATGTGTAACTGCAAAAAAATACTCCTTTCTTTCTTTCTTTTTTTTGCTCCAAAATCTTCGAGAAATTGTCTCAGAGATTTTTTTTTTTTAACCTTAGGAAACTTCCAGTGCTTTCAAGAACAGTAATTTAATAAACAGGCTTTTGTTCCTCTTCTACCAATTTATCATCCCTCTCATCCAGTCTTGTGGTTTATTTAACTGACAGTTACTGTAATATTTGGGAAATTAGAAAGCAAATGAATACTCTATCTTAACCTAGCAATTATAACTGTCATTATTCATTAGTACACTTAAAAACATTTGTCACATACCCACCCCTCACTGAGCCCCAAGGCCCTGCACACGTGTTTCCTGTCAACTCTCCGAGTTGTAGAAATAAGCACAGTATCAGAACTGTCTGTAGATGGCTAAGAATCCCCAAGAAGCACAGTGGTTGTTAAAAAATGAATACAATTTTATAGAAAGATGTGTCAAAACAGTTTGTTTTACTGTTATTTGTCATTTATATCCTGTACCAAAACTTTTGCTCAGTCACTAACTTGAAACCAATATATAAACAACCAAACAACCACATGAAATAAAAACACAAGCTTAGTCTAGTAAGGAAGAGGGGAGAGGGAAGAGGGCAGAGAGGGGAGGGGGGAGGAAGGAGGGTGACTGGAGAGATCCCTCCTCCCACTGAAGGGAGGGTGACTGGAGGGATCCTGCCCAATGTGAGGGTGTTCAGCATGGCCCCCTGGGTGACTGGCTCAACTACAACTTGAACTTTACCTTAGAAATGAAAACAATGTAACCTAAATATTTGTTCTATTGTATTAATCTGAAAAAAAAATTACTATTATTAGAAAAAACTTTTGCTCAGTCAAATGAATCCAGTCCAACGTGTGATGGGAGGTCTTTTCCATTATTTTCCCCTCTTCCCAGACTGGATTCCAGACAGTTTGGCCCTTTGTGTTGCCATGTTCACTCCCCCTGCTGTGTTTCAGGGCTGTTTGGCACTGACCCACATTAGCGCTGGGCAGATGGAGTTCCGGACGTTTCTTCATCACAACCTTCAGAGCTCCGTCCAGAGCCTGGGCTCCGTCCAGGTGCATTTACCTGCTGATCTCACTGGGCACAGTGCTGCTGGGGCAGAAACGCAGAGTCCGTGCTACATTAGCCAGCTCGTACTCTTCAAGAAGAGCCCATATCCAGGGCCCAGAGCTCCTGGACAGGTACGTGGTGGTGGATGACCTGCCACATTGAATTTGCAGTAATTGAGCTTTAGTGACAAAGAGAGATGAGGTTGGTGCATTTGCACCTGTTTTTTAGTTTCCTAAGAGAGGGCTCACTTAGAACACGTGACTGTATCCACTTCTCTTGGAAGATTAGTTTCTCCAGAAAAATCCTAGCCAAACTAGCTACTGCTGGTGGCTGGGTCTGCGGCCCATTCATCATTTCCTGTGGGCTCTCTGATCTATCGTCAGAGAGAGTGTCGGGTGCGGTGATGATGCAGCCGGTCATGTCTCGGACAGGTCTGAAATAACCTACAGTGTCACTTCAGTGAAGCTGCAGAAAGGGCTGCCGAGGACACACCAGCACTCATCTCTTTCCTTCGTGAGGCAGAGCTAGGCCAATCCAGCAGGTGGTCCCTGGCTTCTGGGAGGGTGGGCAGAAGAGGGGGGCAGGGTGAGAGGGTGATATGAAGGTGGGAGTCAGGGGGAATTTCTCCAGTCACATGGCAATTTTGTAGACCTCACCTTCCACATTCAGAGGTCTTGTGTTTAATTAGCAATAATCGTGCCGAGGATAGAACTCACTGGCTACGATACTGCCACTGTGCAAAGCTCAGAGGCCTTGGGGATGAGCCCAGGGTGAGTTTGGAAGAGGAGAGGGTGAGGATTCACAGTATTTTCTGCTCCCCAGCCTCCTGCAGGCACATGTACCCGGCTCATTGGGCACCCAATAAATGTCTGATGAAGGAATGGGTAAATTCAAGGGGTATATCTTATTTTGGCCAAAACTGCTAGCATATATATATTTAGGGAAATATAAATGGCTAATCAGCATATAAAAATTATTCAAGCAATAAAGAAACAGAAATTAAAATGATTTATTTTTAACTTGCAAAAGTACAACAATTACAGCAAGTCCCAGGGTTATGAATGAGATGGTTCTGCAGGCTTGTTCTTAAGTTGAATTTGTATGTAAGTTGGAACAGGTACATTTGCCTGTTACCTGTAATAGCCTCCGTTTGTTAAGTATGAGTCATATGTCAGTCAGACATTCAGTACATCGGGGATGTACTGTAACAGCCTCTGTTTGTAAGTATGAGTTGTGCATAAGTCACATTATTTGTACTTAAAAATTCCACTGTGGAAGTGCAGTGAGGGATCCACAGCATTGCTTGGTATGACCTTTTGGAAAGCACTTTGTCCCCAGAACTCAAGAATTTGTTATACCTATTAGGAATACATACCAAGAACATGAGGAAAGATTTATTCAGAGCAGGATCTTTTGTCTTATTTATTTAAAACAATATTATATTTATAATAACCCAAATAGAAGTAGTACTGAAATGTTTAACATAGGCATATGGTTCATTTATGGCCAGTTGAAATTATATCCACCTGAGAATTTTAGTAACCAGAAGATTTTATGCAAAAATAGAGAAGATGATTATCTGCCTGGTGTGGATGGACTCAATGCATAGAAAAAGTTTGGTAGGCAGCATCCTCAAATACGATTTCTCTCAGTGACAGGATTACAGGCAAACTAGTCTTCACCCTGCTATACACCTTTCTGTAACTTTCTGATTATGTACAATGAGCAGATATTTTTGGTGTGAGCTTTTAAAGTACAAAACAAAAAATACTTCAAAAAACTTTAAAAGTCACTAATTTTAATCCAAGTGATACAAAGGAAGCATTAAATTCACCCCCTGCTGTCTTAACTAGTAAAACTGGTTATATTTTTCTATGCCAGGCTCTGATATCAGGTGCATAACTTTATGTAATTGTAGCAGTAGTGTCACTATACTTCATGTAAGTCTGCTGTTTGCTGTGGTTTGCTCTGAGATGGTCTTTGTTTCCTAAGATCGGTGGAGTTGTTGGCCTCACCCTCTACAACTGCTCCAGCAAAAGGCCCATCAACAGACAATGGCTGAGGAAACCCCTGGCCCTGGAGTTTGAGGAGGACGTCAGCCCAGTAAGGACAGCCGTTCCCCTCTGCCTCCGCAGCCTTTAGCCCATGAGGGCTGATTTTTAAGGCATTGACTTTCTCAAAGGCAAACTTTGCTTAGCTTGTTTTCCTTTGGATGACAGGATCAGAGGAGAAATACAACAACATTTGTATTGCTTCGGGATAAAGTAAATTTCCATCAGTTCACGGGACTTTCTGAAAACCCCCAGGAATCTCTGCAGATAGAAATCAGATTTTCTAAACCCACAACTAGAGCCTTCCCCATCATGTTACTGGTAAGGTAAGTTGATGGTGACAGCCACAGTGGGGATGGGATTGGACCAAGAAACAGCATCCTTAAGAATGTGAAAAAAATCAGTGAGTTAAATTGTTTTTAAAGCAATAATGAAGCTAATTGTCTAAGAAATTATAACATATTCTGCTGTTCAGACAATAAACTTCCTTACTTTGTTTTATTTATTTATTAATTTGAGATTGGGTTCTTGCTTATTATCATTTGTTGGAGAAACTGTCGGAATTGTTAGTAATTATGCTAACAGAAATCTTTTCTCATTTAGAAATCTTATTCTCTTAGCATAAAGTTGGGCAAGAATTCTATTTTTATTATTTCTTTTTTTTCCAAAAGGAGAAAATGTCTTCAAATCTTCGTCTCTAAAGCAGTGTTTTTCAACCTTTTTTAATCTCAGGACACATGTGAACCTATAGTTAAACTTAAGCACATTTAAATTATGTTTATAAAAACAAGAGTAAAAAGAAAGAATATACTTGATGTACTTCGAATGTCTTTTGAAATTAATTTAATTAATGGCTTTTAAAAATTTTGGTGGCAGACAAAATCCTCTCACAGCACACCAATATCCTTAGCACACTGGTTGAAAATCACTGCTCTAAGGTAACTTAATAAATCATCTTTCTCATGGACGTTGAGTTCATGAGACTGGGTGGGCCCCATTTTACAACTGAATTACATCAGAAGGCTAAATAAGTGAATATTGAAAAGATGCTTTGGAACCAGACTTTAAATACGCTAGTGGGAACCACCAGTTTGCAGAGTTTGTGGTAGGTTGGGATGAGCAAAAGACTCCATCACTTCTGTTCTGAGTCCTCATGTGTTCAGGCCTCCTGACAAATGCTAGCTGCCTCTAGCATTTGATTGCCTCTGATTAATTTGGTGGGTATTTCAACTAGATTGAGGGGCACCATGAGCAAGAGTTGTGTCTCAGCTGTGCACACAGCCCTGAACAAGTTGTGTCTCAGCTGTCCACAGAGCCCTCAGTGACTTGTGCCTTAGCTGTGCACACAGCCCTCAACGAGAGGTTTAGTATCTGCTGTTGGCTTAACTCTCATTCTGCCAAATGAACTAAGTCATTAAATGCCCAGAAGTGTCTCTTTGCTCAGAGTTTGGATTTCAACTTAACTCTAAGCCAGACAGAGAAAAGATAAAAAGCTTCTGAGAAATGTCTTAGCCTAATTGTGTTATGCTTACTATCCTTTATCTGTTAGCAGGGTATGTAAAGAGTTAGTGCAAACATGCCAACATGCTCATGGGCAGTCGTGCCCCAACCAGGAGCCGCCACCATTTGTTTTATTATTACAGACTGTGATGGTCGTCCTTAACCTTATTTCTTTTTCTTTTTACTTTTTAATGAATGAGAGATGAAAGTATTATGTAGAAGTTTCTATTAAAAGACCAAGTGGTGCTTAAGAATAAGCATATTGACCTCTGTTAGCCCAGGCTACCTCCTGGCAGTGAAATGGATGTTTTGCAAAAATTGACTAAAACCTTGAAAGAGAGGTCTAACTAAAATCATTGAGAAAGAAAAAAAATGATACACTCCTGCGTTGTTTTTACCTCCTAGATTCTCAGAGAAACCTACACCTTCCGACTTTCTTGTGAAACAGAGCTACTTCTGGGATGAGAAGGTCGTACAAATGTATGTACCTGCTGTTTCACAGAAAGGTCAGTGGATAATTTTCAGTTCTGTTTGTGAGAGGAAAACATTCCGTGTAAAATACCTTTGTTTGCAGACTGGTGTTTTTCTATATTCATTTTTAAAACATCAAAATCATTTCTCTGCTTGCTTGTATGCACACTGTCCCTCAAACAGCCAGCACATGGAATCCACCCATAAGGAATTAAGATCCTCACCCCATAGCAGTGTGGGGCCAGCCTGCTCCTCGCGGCCTCAGGTCTCTGACCCACCGTCTCCTGCTTCTCAGCTCTGTCTTTGCTCAGGTTGCCCTCTGCCTGCTGCGCCCCCCCACCCCCATTTCTTCCTTCAACTAGCCTGTGCTGAGCCTCCCGGATCAAGGGGTTGAGCCATGACTTCCATGAAGGTTGAGCCATAACTTCCAAGGTGTCTCTTTATTTAATATATGAACAGAGAGAACATGACCACTTCTGAAGCAGCATCAGGGGCAGGGTGTCAGCCAGGAGTTGGCAGAAAGTGTTAAGTCTGGGGCTTGCCCCTTCTTGTTACTCTGCCTCTGGCGACTTAGGCTTCAAAGCCTCCGTGACCTCCCCTGAAAAGGAAGAAACTGAGCCCAGTGTCCTGATGTGACCGCACCAGACAGACTAGTCAGACGCCTGCTTTAGACTGATTCCACCTGCTTTAGACTGATTTCCACCTGTTATAGATGATTTCCACCTGCTTTAGACTGATTTCCACCTGCTTTAGGCTGATTTCCGCCTGCTTTAGACTGATTTCCACCTGTTATAGATGATTTCCACCTGCTTTAGACTGATTTCCACCTGCTTTAGACTGATTTCCACCTGCTTTAGATTGATCCCCGCCTGCTTTAGACTGATTTCCACCTGCTTTAGACTGATTTCCACCTGCTTTCCAGCATGCCGTGGCCGTGAAAGGAAGGGTGAGCTTCTGACTAGCAGGTGAATGGCCTAGACCCATCTTCTCTTTGTTTTCACTGCAGAATAATTATTTTCCTCTAAGAATCAATCATGATTTCTTTTAAAAGTAGAAGGCAAACTGTATTGCTAACCAAATTCAAATTTTCAATGACAGTTTTAAAAACTTTGCATTTAATGTTTCTTTTCTTCAATTTTTATCATAATTTTTATAATTTTAAGCTGATGGAAAGGTAGAAAAACATGTTTAACACACACAGACCTGCATCCATTTCATCAAGATTCACCATTTTTGACATTTTTACCACATTTACTTGACATGTGCGTGTGTGTATGGGGAGGGTTGTGAGGAGGAGGATGAGCCATTGGAGAGAAAGTTTCAGAACTCGTGGCCCAATACCCGTAAGTACTTTGATGTGTATCTCATAAAACAAGGGCGTTCTCAGGAACTCAATACTATTATCATAATGAAAAAGAATCAAGACTATCTACTTTGAAAGTCATTTTTAAATCTTTGAAATCTCCCCAAATGCCTTCTATAGCTCTTCATATTTTTTTATTTCTTGAAAATTTAAAATTTCTTTTTCTTTATTTTGAAATATAAAAGGGGTACAAATGTTGTTCCATGGATACCTTGACTCTGCTCCAGTTGGGGCTTGTTGTGTGGCTGTCACCAGAGTAGTGTACCCAGTAGGCGAGTCTGTTCCCTTTACCCCTCCCTCCCGTCTCGCTCCCTTCGTGGTTTACGACGCCCTTTACATCTCTTTGTGCCTCTGTGTGCCCATCATTCAGCTCCCAGTCATGAGAGAGTGCATGCGGTGTGTGTGTGTTCATTCCTGAGGTACTTAGGATAATCATCTTCAGGTCCATCCCAGTTGCTGCAAAGGACATTATTCCATTTCTTTTATGGCTGAGTAGTTCTCCGTGGCATATAAACACCACATTTCTTTATTCCCTCATGAACTGATGGGCACTTAGGTTGATTCCACATCTTTGCAGTTGTGAACTGTGCTGCAAAAACACTCATGGGCAGGTGTCTTTCTGATAAAATGACTTCCCTTGGGCAGTAGAATCTAACGGCAAGTCTACGTTTGGATCTTTGAGGAATCTCCATACGGTTTTCCGTGGAGGTTGTACTGATTTGCTGTCCATCAGCAGTGTATGAACATTCCCTTCTCTCTGCATCAGAGTCAGAATCTGGTTTTTGTTGTTGTTGTTGTTTTTTTTTTTTTACTTTTTAATAAAAGCCATTCTGACGGGTGATGTGGTATCCCATTGTGGTTTTAATTTTCCTTTCCCTGATGATTAGTCCTGTACAGCTTGTTTTCATTTCATATGTTTGTTGGGCATTTGCCTATTTTCTTTATGAAAGCTTCTATTCATGTTTTCTGCTCACTTTTTAATGGGGTTGTTTTTTCTTGCTTATATGTTTGAGGTTTTGTAGATTCTGGATAGTAGCCCTTTATTGGATGTATAGCTCCTATTCTGTAGGTTGTCTATTTACTTTGTTAATTATTTCCTTTGCTGTGCAAGGGCTTTTTAATTTAATTAAGTCCTATTTATTTATTTTTTATTATTACTGTATTTGTCTTTGGGGCCTTAGTCATAAATTCTTTGCCTACGTCAGCTTCTAGAAGTATTTTTCCTATGTTTTCTTCCAGAATTCTTATGTTATCATGCCTTATATTTGACTGTTTTCTCTATTTTGAATTAATTTTTGTATATGAGAGATGAGGGTCCTATTTCATTCTTTTGCATGTGGCTGTTCACTTTCCCCAGCACCACTTACTGACCAGAGCTTCCTTTCCCCAGTGTATGTTGTTATCTGCTTTGTCAAGATCAGTTGAAGGTATGTGGTTTTATTTCTTGATTCTCTATTCTGTTCCATTGAACATGCTGTTTGGGTTACTATAGCCTTGTAGAATATTTGAAGTTGATAATATGATGCTTCCAGATTTTTTCTTTTTCCTTGAGATTGTTTGGCTATTTGGGTTTCATTTTTGTTCCAAATAGAGTGTAGAATTATTTTTCCTAGATCTACAACATATGATGCTGGTGTTTTGATGGGGATTACATTGAATCTAATCACACTGGGCAGCATCTAACAATGTTGATTCTACCAAACCATAAGCATGGGATATGTTTCCACTTGTTTGTGCCATCTATGATTTCTTTCCTCAGAGTTTTATAGGTTTGTACTTCTCCTTGTAGAGATATTTCACCTTTTTTGGTTAAATATATTTCTTGGTATTTTATTATTTGTAACTATTGTAAGTGGTATCAAATCCTTAATTTTACTTTCAGCTTGTCTGTTATTAGTATGTAGAAATGCTACTGATTTGTATACATTGATTTTGTAACTTTAGACTCCGCTGAAGTTACTTATCACTTCTAGGAGTCTTAGAGTTTTCCAGAAATAAGATTATCAGTGAAGAGGGATAGTTTGACCTCCTCTATCCCAATTTAGATACCTTTTATTTCTTTCTTTGGCTAATTGCTCTGGCTAAGCAATCCAGTATGATGTTGAATAGAAGTGGTGAGAGTGAGCTCTTGTCTCGTTCTGGTTCTTAGGGGGAAGCTTTCAACTTTTTCCCATTCAGGATGAAGTTGACTGTGGGTTTGTCATAAATGGCTTTTATTATTTTGAGGTATTTTCCTTCTAGACTCATTTTGTTGAGGTTTTTTAAAATTTTATTAAGTCAAATACACATAGATCATGAATACATTCATGCATATGTGGGGTACAATGTGTTGATTTTTTTTATATACAATCTGATGTGGTTACATCAAACCAATCAGCATAGCTTTCACCTCAGTTACTTGATTATTGTGCCTAAACATCTATGTTCTATACTTCACAGATTGTTGAGGACTTTTATTAAGAAATTGTGTTGAATTTTAATAAATGCTTTGTCTGCATCTATTGAGATAATCATGTGTGTGGTCTTTGGTTTTGCTTCTGTTTATGTGGTGACTCATGCTTATTGATGTGCATATGTTAAACCGTCCTCTCATCCTTGGGATATAGCCCCTTCACCATGGTGAATTATCCTGTTGATGTGCTGGTGAATTTGGTTTGCTGGTTTGTTAAAGATTTTTTCATCTATGTTCGTAAGGGATATTGGTCTGTAGTTTTCTTTTTTTACTGTGTCCTTTCCTGGCTTTGGTATCAAGGTGATACTGGCTTCCTAGCATGAGTTAGGGAGGATCCCCTACTTCTTGATGTTATGCAATAACTTCTGTAGATAAGGACCAGTTCTTCTCATTAGTCTGGTAGAATTGGACTGTGCATCTATCTGTCTGAGGCCTTTTTCGTTGGTAGATTTGTCATTACCATTTCAATCTCACTGCTTGATATTGGTCTGTTTGGGACTTCTGTTTCTTAACTTTTAGAGTTCTTTATTATGGTAGGGCTATTTTTGAAATAGTAATTTATCAACATTTTCTTGTATGATTTTTAGATTTAGAGCCATAGTCAAAAATTTTGTTTCTTATATCCAGGTTATAAAAGAAGTTATTCATGTGTTGTTTTCGTACTTGTATAGTTCTTTTTTTTTTTTTTTACATTTAGTTACCTGATTAGTTGGTGTTCATAATGTGGCATAAAGTCTGTCTTATTCCATATTGTTAGAAAGGGGTAATATCTTGTTGCCCCAATACCATTTATTAAAAATCTTAAAAGCAAATTTTACATAACTGAAATATTAAATACTTTTGCTACTGAACATAAAAATTGTCTAACAGTGATAGTCTAAAACCACATGATTCAGTGTGCTGCCCTTTCCAAGCTGGGTTCAGACTCTTGAATGTGCTGAGACGTGGCAGACTGCTGAGGAGCTGGGGAGAAGCAGGACGTGGACCTGGATGGCAGCTGGGCAACCTGTCCCAACCCTCTCCATCCCTCTAGGGCATGGGCTGACCTGTTCAGGCTGTTGAGAGGAGTTGGGACATAGAGGGTCCTAGAAACACCGTTTTCTTTCCCAGTTCTCTGCCATTCCCAAATAAAAATCTGCATCCAAGAAATTTGACTGAATGCCGCGTTTAATCCACATATTGAATGCTCCAGGGGCAAGAAGTAGCCAGGATGTGATTCACTTTTCAATTCTTGTCCTGATGTCTATGGCTCTGTTTGGGTTTGGAATGAAATATCCCATTCTGCAAACTTCATGTCGTATTTTTAATTTATTATTTCTCTTTTTAGATGCCAACATAGGCTATTTATCCTTATTAGATGTTGACTATGACAGAAAAGCTCCAAACAAATATTTAGCGAAGGCAGTGAACTATACCATTCATTTCCAATGGATCCGATGCCTGTTTTGGGATAAGAGAGAGTGGAAGTCTGGAAGTTTCTCTCCACAACCCGGAACTTCTCCTGAAAAAGTTAACTGCAGGTATAGACACACTGTTGAGAAAGAATCTGAGATTTTTAGCAAATGACTACATTTTCTTTTGCATTTGGCCCAGCCTGGATCCTCTCCTCAATCTTGTCCTCCCATCTGAGACACTCTTGGTTTCACAGCTCTCCAGCCTGTGCCTATAAGTGGCTGTTGTTCCCCCTCTGGGTGGCTCCAGAGCAACAGGAGCTGGTTTGTAGATTGCCCTGTGCCCAACCGTGTGGTGACTGGCATGTGGCAGGTGTTTAGTAAATGTCAACTGAAGAAATGAATCAATAGGTGAATGGCAAGTGACCCCGTTTCTTCTGTGACTGCAGAGGTGTGTGCTCTTGTGAGTGAGCCATTTGTCATCAGGCAGTCAGGGCCCTCTGCTCTCGCCTTTGCCCCCTGAGGCCCTACCAGCCCCTTATCTGCGGAGGAGGCCCCCTTCCCACCCTGCCTGTGAAGGTGAGCTTTCTAAGACAAGCAACATCTTCACATGGACACCAGCAGCCTTCTCACGAATTTCTGGAAATATGAGTCATGTCATTAAATTATAAATTCTTTATCATCTAGTCTAGCTGGAAAGCTAACAATTCTAGGAGGGCCTCAGTTCATTCATTTTTGTTGTCCTTACTTTTTCATTAGGATAAAGATCAGCAATATTTTTTATTCGAATTAATATGAGGGTACTATTTTTAGGTCAAATTTTAGGTTATGGTGTTCTCTCTTCTGCAAATGGAACTTTACCTACCCTGGAAGCGAGAACAATTATTAAGCATGTTTAGAGATAGAAATATTCATCTCCTTTTCAAGAACAATTAAGACGTGAGAAGCTGTGTTTTTTACTCACCTGCTAAGAGGCAAACCTGTCCAGATCATACAGGTTTTGGTGTATGGAAATTGTTGGTGCAATTCTCAGTTGTCATTCCTTCCTTGTGTTGTACCCTTAAATTTATATGAGGCATAGCTAGAACATTTGGACTTACTGGGAATGGCCCAGTATTTTGCTTCAATTTATATTATTGATAAAGGCATTAGTGCAATCATCCAGTCTCTGTTATGTACTCCTGTTAGACTCTTTTCTATGAGTTAGGGGTACAAAAAGGAGTAATACATGGGACCTACTCACAAGATAACAAGGTGAGATAGGTTTTACTTAAAAAGAAAAAAAAAAAACATTTGTAGTGATTGTTAAGGTAGAAGTAACTGATGATGGGATATTTGTAAAGCCATGAAGTGGCACTTAGGCAAAGGTTACAGAGTATGACTAGGTGTAGAGGTCAGGCTGGGATTTTGGTCCTGAGTGTCTCTGGCTGCAGCTGTGCTGTGGCTGGGCCTGTCACAGAGTCTGTGCTCGCTCCCACACCTGGCATCTAAGGAAAGTAAACACTCAGACATAAAGATGGCTGGCACATCAGAAGGGTCCCTTGATTTATCTAGCTTCTAGGTGAATACTTTAAAACTGAGTCTAAATCATAAAGGCATAATCATTGCAACTTGTCTGCCTTTTTATACCTCTTTTAATTAACATGCCATCACACTGTAAACAGCTGCTCTAACCACACGTTTGGGGCCCTAACCAGCTTTTCCCTCCTAGTTATGATCGCCTCGCTACGGCATTCTCTGTCCTGCGAAGAAGGCTGAATGCCAGTTATGAAGCAAGTGACATATCCCAGTTACAGAGGTACGTTTCGTTTTCTGAATCAAGACTTAATAGACTTTACTTTGTGTGTTTCACTATTCATTCAGAATGCCCAGATATGAATCAGTGGATGCTTGCAATCCATGTTATTTATTAAATTTTTCTGAAATATGGATATTAGTAAACGAGCTTAAAATATTATGTAATTGAATATTATATTCCGCTGTCTACCTGTATTTACATCTACTGAGAAGAGATTTATAAGATAAGATTTACAAGCAAGTTAGCATACAGTTCTTGCTTTGAATTCTGGCTGTAGTTCTGCATTAATTTGGTTGGTTGTTCCTGGCTGGGTTAATATCCATAGTGAGGACTCTGCCTCATCTGCCTGTCCTGGTTTATGCTTATTCTTATAGGCTAATTATTAATAGCTCTGTCTTTCTCAGAAGTATCCCATATTGGAAAATAAATTTAAAATTTACACTACTTTCATAGCCACTGTTTTATATGGGATGACCGTCTATAGATTCTGAAATATGGGTGTGTCGAATGTGAGCCTGTGTGGGGAGGAACCTGCTCTGTCTTTTCATCAGTGTTCCTCTTTGTTTAAGGAACACTTAACCCGTGGCAGGAACTTAGTAAATATTTGTAAAATGATGTCTAAGGCTAAGTGGTATTTTCTGGAGTGTTAAGGATTTTTTTTTCTATTCATCTAATAGAAAACTCTGCCTTACTTTATCATTAAATCATTAATATTATTTTGTCAACTAGTTCGTGGGTCAGATAATTAGTAAATAAGCTGTTAATTACGAATGCAACAGACGCTAGGCCCAGAAAAGGTCGGCAGCTGCCCCGTGATGAGGATTGGGGGACCGTGGCCTTGACTGTACTTTCTGCAGCATTGAGGCCACTGGAGTGGGGGAAACCACAGGGGAGCATCCCCAGGGAAGTGCAGATGGAGAATACCTGAAGTCTCTCAGGGGGAGTCGTGTCTGGGACTCTTGGCCAGAAACCAAAAGCTTCCAGGAGTTGGAAGATGGACAGGCTTTAGCAACCTAGCCAGCCAGTGGGGTTGAGCTCTGGTGGGGAAGAAGAGTGCCAGGCAAGAAACTGGGAGCGCCCCACCCTCAGACAGCATGTCAGGGGACAGAGAGGGTGACACCCCGCAGAACCATAGCAGTGCCTACCCTCTGAGAACCCCTCAAACGTCTGCAAGACTAGTCCAGGAGGAACCAGCGTTAGGTCATAGTCCTGGCTGGAGAGACTGGATATGAACCTCCTGTGGGTCTGTGGGGTTCACTGCTCCTTCCCAGGGCCAGGGTTGGTGTCTGGGAACAGGTGAATGGAGCCTGAAGACAGAGAATAAGCTGTGCCACCCCCAGGGCAGGTAGGAGAGGTCCCCACAACGTCTCCAGCACCTCCCAGCTTTGTTCTGCTGTCATGTTACCTGCACGTGTATCTCGTCACTCTGTCCTTATCCCGTTTTACGGTGACATCCCTCAGATCCCACAGCACAGCTTCCCGGCTCGAGGCTGAGGCATCACAAGGCCTGTTTGGTTCTGCAGTCTGTGCTCGAGGGGTGCCTGCCCCTGGTCTTCTGTGCCTTCTGAAGCCCCAGGATGCAGCAACCAGCATGTTGGAAACACCATGAAGACCTGAGAGGCTCCTGTGTGTGAGGGTGTTTTTTTCTGAAATGTCTATTTTTATGAATAAAATGAATAATTCTCTTCATATTTCCTTTTGTTTACAGTCACCCAGAAAACCTGCTTCCCGGCGTTTTTATTGTGGTTTTCATGATTTTTTATGGCTTTTTGGTTGCTAAAAGCAGACAAGTAGATCATTATGAAATGAAGAAAGCCGGGTACATCTTTCTGCAGGAAGCACCCCCACCAGGCCACGTGCTATATGCAGTTGTCATTGACACTGGCTTCCGGGCCCCGGCCAGGCTCACCTCCAAGGTAACTCGGTGCCCTCTGGGCACCCTTTGGTAGCATCTCAAAAGGTGTCGGTAGGTGTGAGGGTGGCACCAGAAGTGACAGTTTGATGATTTGCCTGCCCACCCTGTCACCGGTCACAGTGGTGACAAGGCTCACCTGCCATCCCCTGCCCCCCCCCCCATAGCCTGTGCATCCGTCAGGGTGGCAGGTGGGACCAACAGCCTCTTCATCACAGTCACAAAGTGGTGGGACACCTAGGAGTAAGTTCACCAACCCCAGTTGTAAGACCATCAAGGACAAAATTTCCCCAGTGCACGTATGTAAAGGACCTAAATAAAGAGCTGCACTTATTCATGGATGGGAAAACCAATCTGCTTCTGTCATTTCCTCCAAACTAATTAATAATAATAATGTGAATTAAGTTCTATTAATATACCCCCATTTTACAGTTGAAAAACTATAGAATTAGGAGATTAAATTCAATAAGAAGATGTTTTGTGGAACTTGAAAAAGTTATTCTAAAATTTAGGTGGAAGAGAACACAAGACTACAGAATTGCAAGAACAGTCACGCCAACTCTGAGGAGAAGAGCAGGGAAGGGACTCGCCACAGATGTCCAGGCTGATTTTGAGGCTGTCATTGTTCAGACAGGGTAGTGCTGTCAGGACATGGACCAGTGGATTCATTTGTGAGGCAAATTAGAGACTCCAGAACCAGTGTCAGGGAAAGTCTCACAAACCAGAGGGAAAGGGTAGACAGTTCCAGGAAGTATTTTAGGGCAATGACTATCCTTGTAGGAAAAGGTAATATTAAATCTTTACATACAGAAGTTAGACTCCAGAATACTAGTCACAGAAAGGTGAAAATACACAATTTAGAAACTATATACTTTGAGGATGGGTGTGGCTCATGCCTATAATTCCAGCAGCTTGGGAGGGCGAGGTAGGAAGATCCCTTGAGCCAGCCTGGAGTTCAAGACCCGCCTGGGCAACATAACGAGACCCCTATCTCTACAAAAAAGAAAAGATAAACAATATATATACTTTGGGAGGGGAAAAGACTTCAAAAACAAGAAGTAATTCTGGTTCTTAAATGATAGCTTGATAAATTACACCAAATCAGAACTATAAATTTCCATGTCAACAGATGACACCGGTGAGGAGTGGCAAGGCCAGCCTGGCCAACATGTCTCTGCCCCCCTCCCTGCCCACTCAGTATCGGTGTCCGGTGTCCAGGCCTCCTCCAGCGTCTCCCAGCCAAGCTGGGGGGAGAAAGATTCTGCACCACTTTTGTGCTCTCCTGCAGCCTAAGGGGATAAGTGCCTTCATGGGTCCCAGTTGGGATCTGGCTTTTCCAGATGAAATATGTGAAAAACCAGCCAACCTCATGAAGCTCCACTTCTGGGGCCCCCTCCAAGTCTCTCCAGGGAATCCAGGGATGCTGCTGCATCTCCATGGTCCCCCTGGGCCCCAGGCTGTGGCACTCCACCCTGGTTTGTGGGAGGATGGGGGGCTGGGCGAGAGCATTGATTAGTGTCTGCTGTGAAGTATCCTGTGCTCTCCCCTGTGCTTTGTTTGAAGGTTTACATTGTTTTATGTGGTGAAAATGGACTTTCAGAAACCAAAGAGCTCTACTGTTCAGAGAAGCCCCTGTTTGAACGAAATTCCAGACACACCTTTATCCTGAGGTACTCTGCAATATTCCACATGCGCTATCTGGAAAGAGGGGCCAAGCAGAACTGGTGCAGGCTTATCACAAATCCAAAACAGGCAGACTAGCAGGGAGTACCAGGTTACATGCGAACATTTCTATGAATTGTTTACAGTTTGTTATTTGGCTTAGATTAAGCAGTGTGTTTACATGAGGGAGGAAGGAAGGAAGGACAGACTTAGTGATTGGCCTTTCAGTAGCATTCACAATCGCAGTGTCTTCTGTGTCACTAAACCTGCATGAATTACGTGAGTTCACCCCAGATTTGGAAGAGCCAGAGTGTGTGATGTCACATGGGTGGCCCAGCGGGGGAGGAGGGGTGATGTATCAAGACAGGAGGGCGAGTACCTGGCATTTCAGAAAGTGTGAAAGTGCGGAACTAAAATTTTATTCCTGAAAATTTCATTTGTAATATTTTTTTGTTTGAAGTATTGTATCTTTATTAAGAAATAAAAGGTTAACTTCAGATCATGTACCCCAGATGATTGAGGGCCTTCGGCTGAGGGACAATAATAGAAATTGAAGGCCTGTCTGTGTGCACGGCCCCTGCTCAGTGGGGCTCCCTGTCCACTGACTGTGTTCCAGGAGGTGTCATGTGTCACTCTATTTGTCAGTTGTCTGTTGATGTGTCCCCTCCCTTTTCAGGATGTTGAGGGTGGGCATCGGGGCTGGCGCAGTGCCAGGACCCACACACCTGACTGATGAGACTCTGTTGTGTGTGTCACCAGTGCTCCTGACCAGCTGGGCCCACTGCGGAAGGTCCGCCTCTGGCATGATAGCAGTGGGCCTTCACCGGGCTGGTTCCTCAGCCACGTGATGGTGAAGGCACTGCATACAAGACAGGGCTGGTTTTTCCCTGCCCAGTGCTGGCTCTCGGCGAGTTGGTGTGACGGCCGTGTGGAACGGGAACTCACCTGTCTGCAAGCGGGGCTCGGCTTCTGGAAGGTAGGCCCCGTCCAGGCTGACCAGCCCAACGTGGCACCTGGCCCTGCTTCTCTCAGTGCAGTTATTTCTTTAAACTCCTCTTAAATTAATTGTATTAACTCATTTCTTAGTTAATTATTGAGATATTTATGTCCTAAATGATGCATTTGTTACGTGGCCACCTGAGCACGGATCAATCACTTCTGCCACTTATTAACTATTACAGAACGCCCTTCCTTCTTTTGATCATAATTGTTATGACATTTCTGGAACTTATGATTGGAGTGGTCTTTGCTGTCCAGAAGGACCCTAATTACAGACTTCATAGTGCCCCGTATGTATTCTCAACAACCTACGTAATAATCAACAGAATAATCCAGATGTGTGAGGGCCCAGATGGAGGAGATGGTGAAAAGTGACAAATCACTGATAACCTCACAAACTAACTGAAAGTTCTGAGGTTTGCATGTTCCTTTCCAGCTTTCCCCATATACAAACATACACACTTGTAGTAATAATGCTGTGCATTGTGCACTTTCTAATATAACATTTTAGGGTAGAATCTCTTCATGAATTTTCTTTTTCAGTGAATTTTCTTTAGAATAATTTAAGGGCCATATAATGGCCCACTAGACACTGTTCTCTGGTTAAGCACACAGCTGTTAGGCCTGGAAAACTTTCTTTCTTTTATTAGGGTGACAGAAAATGCCGTAGGGAGCACTTGAGTGCGTGATCTTGCATCTCTGGTGAATGATTCCCGAGGCTGGTGAGAACCCAGTGAGGGCTGCTGTTGCCCCACAAGATCTTGCCAGGCCAGTGGGCTTTCTTTCCAACTCCCCCCTTGCGCCTGCCATGGTGAGAGCGCCAGGCTCTGACCCGGGAGTTTCCAGGCCTGGTGTTGCTCATGATGACAGTGGATTGGCAATGAGTTTCATTCAGGCACAGCATACAAAGCCCTTCAACACCTAAAACTTGTCCTTTGACAATAGTTTCCTCATGAGAGTGACCAGGTAAACTGACTGACCATACTGGACGATGGGACACATATATGGTTCATTCTCCAGCTGTTTTGCTTGAGAACATTTTGCTAGAAACCTTTACCCACCCATTTAGGTCTGTATAAGCACTTGCAGCTGTGTCCTTTGAATCAGTGGTCACTTGTTCACCAGTCCTTTCACATAAAAAAGATACATTCTCTAGCTGTAAAAACCAGTTGGCTGGTATTTGCTGCTGTGTTCTGCTCATTTTCCATAATATTAGTCCTAGATATAATTCAGTTTTAGCTAGAACAGCGTTGAGCACCAAGCATCGTTGACTTGAAACTTAACTTGACTTTAATTGACTTGAAATATTCAATTGACTTGAAACTTAAAATCCAGTGCAGCTCCTCAGCAACATATCTCCTGCTGCACAGCAGACACCCAGCGGACTGCTGAGAGCAGAGGTGGACGGGACATGGTCCCATCTTGGTGCACTCAAAGTCCAGTTAAAATTCCCTGTGTGTCCAGGAAAGTGCTGAGAGTCTGTGTAGGGGGTAGTTGAAAGTCCATTCAGATGCAAAGGAGAGGAATGGGTAGAGGCTCTAGAGGGTGGTCTCGTGAGCTGGTGCCGGAGTCCAGTGAGGTGGGAGCTTGGCCAGGTAAGTGGAAGGAGCAGCCGGTGCGATGGGCTGGGGGCACCGCCCAGGGTGTCCACCTGGACCCATCGCCCCCCACCCAGCATCCAGCTAGCGGCCAGACAGAAGAGCTAAGCCGAGCACGTGTGGGGTCTGCCCCGATTCCTGGTGATCAGTGAGGATGTTACCCTGCTCACGTAAATGTCCAAAGTCCCAGAGCACTTCTCCGGTTGGTTTCTGTTTCAGCTTTTCTACTGCAAGTTCACAGAGTACCTGGAGGATTTCCACATCTGGCTCTCAGTGTACAGCCGGCCCTCCTCCAGCAAGTACCTGCACACGCCCCGCCTCGCCGTGACCTTTTTCCTGCTGTGTGTCTACTCGTGTCTCGCTGCCCTGGTCACCGCTGCAGGGCAAGACCAGGTGGGAGGCGTCACTCTTCACAGTGGCTCCCAGACCCCAGAGTGATGGTGTGGTCCATCTTGAGCAAGGAGTTAACAAAGCTCCCTGTCCTCTGAGGAAAGTTGAAGCTGGGCCTGCAGGGGTGTGCCGAGTGGTGGGCCCTGGGTGGTGTTGGTGCAGCCCTGTTCTCAGCTGGTGGCTGCCAATGGGAGTTCACTGCACAGTGCCAAGAAGCAGGGCTTTGACAGACAGATTGGCAGACTGAACTGTCTTATGAGAATCTTCCTCATTGTTTTTTAGGGTTGGCAATTCATTCAAATCTTGAACAAATCCTCTAGCCAGGAGAACAGAGGGCAGTTCTGATGGGCACATTTGCCCTTGGGATGCCAGTTTGCATTAGCAACGGTGGCCTGACTGTTCCTCGTGAGATATAGACAATTAACTCTAAATCACCACCAGCACTTAAGATTCAGACACTGCCTTTCATTTGGGGGTGAGAGAAAAACAGACTCATTTTCCAGGACAACCTCATGGCCATTTATGGGCCCAACTGGGTTCATACAGCTGAACAAGGCTGGGAAACTTGGTGACAGGGTCTTTCTCAGAGGCGGGGGCTAGCGAGTAACCCACAGGACAGTGGGGCTTGGTGGCTCCCCACACAGTACTAAAAGCTGTCAGAAGGGTCTGATAACGTAGGGATTGGAAGGATTTTTTTACAAAAGAATAACATGGTCATAGAACTTATGGAAAAGATGATGACAGAGTGTCAAATACCAAGAAGGGAACAGCTGCTGTTGGGTTGTTGCAGCTCCTGTTGGATGTCAGCCCCCCTGGCGTGATGCCTGGGCCCTTCGGGACTGGTCTCCTGTGTGCTTTCCTGGCTTCTCCAGGGGCCCAGCTCCTGTCACTGCTCTTCAGACTCAGCAAGGTACCCACAGCTTATGTGCCTGGCCTTTCTCCTGGGCAGTCCCTTCACTGTGGGAAGCGCCCTGTGCCGACCACGTCTGTACTTCTGCAGGCAGCCGCAGGGCCTTCCCAGGCTGAACCTCTTGGTCCCATGGGAGGAGTGCGGACGGAGGCCACTCAGGGTAAATGTGCATTGGACAACTTAGAAACCCCCATTGCCTTTTAGGTTAATCTCCTACTTTCTTTTTTTTTTTTTTTTATTATTGGGGATTCATTGAGGGCACAAGAAACCAGGTTACACTAATTGCATTTGTTAGGTAAAGTCTCTCCTATAATTGTCTCTTGCCCCCAAAGGTGTTTAACACACAGAGACCCCCACCCCACTCCCTTCTTTCCTCTCTCTGCTCTTCCCTCTCCCACCCCCTCCTACTCTCTCTCTCTCTGCTCTCCTCTTCCCCCGATCCCCACCGTGTACTAGGTCATTAAGTGTCCTCATATCAAAATTGAGTACATAGGATTCATGCTTCTTCATTCTTGTAATGCTTTATAAGAATAATGTGTTCCACTTCCATCCAGGTTAATACAAAGGATGTAAAGTCTCCATCTTTTTCAGTGACTGAGTAGTATTCCATGGTATACAGAAACCATAGCTTGTTAATCCATTGCTGGGTTGGTGGGCTTTTAGGCTGTTTCCACATTTTGGCGATCATGAACTGAGCTGCAATAAACAATCTGGCGCAAGTCCCCTGTGGTAAAAGTATTTTTTTACTTCTAGATAGATGCCCAGTAATGGGATTGCAGGATCAAATGGGAGGTCCAGGTTGAGTTCTTTGAGGTTTCTCCATACTTCCTTCCAAAAAGGTTGTATTAGTTTGCAGTCCCACCAGCAGTGTAAAAATGTTCCTTTCTCTCCACATCTGTGCCAGTTTTGAGATTTTGTGAGGTGGACCTACTTTTAATGTGCATTGCGTTTATTATTAGCAAAGTTCAGCATCATTTCATGTGCTTAAAAAAGCCACTTTATTTTCTGTGGTTGGTTCATTTCCTATCCCCATATTTTTATCAGCACTCTAAAATCCTTTGTTCTAAGTGATGGGTAAATGCTTTTTACCTATTGAATAAACTGGGCCTTTGTCAGATGGGAGTGAATACTTTTTCCAGGTGCTATAGCCATTCAAGCTTGATTACAAATGTTTTTTCATAGTCACATTTGTCATTACTTTCTCTTAAGGCCCTTTGTGCATTTTTGCTAAACACTGTCTCAAGCTGCTCTTAGGACAGGCTCTGTGGGTGTGACGGTTTGTCCAGGCCCTCACCACAAAGGGGACATCAAGCAGTCCTCACTAAGGCTTTGTCCTGCTTCTTAGAAAGGCTTGTTCTGATAGGGTCAGGAAGAAAGCAGTAACCTTTGGACATACTCTACTTTTGAATCATATGTTTGCCTGCTCTTTCTTCTTTTTAAACCAGGCCCTAATTCCCGCAGAAGGACACCAGATGCGCAGGAGATGAGCAGGGTGAGTCAGCGGTGTGCGCAGCAGCTGACACATGAGCATCCTGAGTTAGAGCCCCAGTTTCCTCGCTGGGTTGAGGTCAGGTCACGGATGGTCAGGTCCAATATGGGATGGAGGCAGGGAAAGACCCCTGTCAGGCTCCAGACCAAGGGCTGGGGCCATCCCCCATAGAGGGAGAGCTGTTCCTAGACACGGACCACAGGGGGCTGGCTGTCCAGGTCAGGTCAGGGAGGAGTCTCAGTAGAGACAGAAGTAGGAAAGGGGTGCAGCCCAGCAGAATTTGGGGAGCCCCGCTGCATGTTATATAAAATGTTGACAGAGCCGTGGCAGAGACCCTGTGAGGCAGCACGGCCTGGGGCATTTGTGCCTCCTTGTGAGGAGGGCGCTTGGAGGAGCAGCCCCAGTGGCTGCAGCTCCACCCAGGCCTCCAAGAGTCTGTGTGGTGGGGCCATTGAGGCCTCTGATTGTGTGACTGCCGCGTCCCACTGTTAGCTTGCTTTTGGGATCTGTGCCACTGGACCCTTCATGTAGGCAGGAGTCTTCTCTGTGGCAGTATTAGTGCACACGTGAGCCTCTGTGCCCTCCTTCTAGTCTCTGACTGTCTCCTGGCCCTGAGTGTGGTGATCTCAGCCCCCTGCCCCCTCGCTAGGCTCTGCTCCCCTCTCCCTGCAGCTTTGCTCAGCCTGGTGCACTGGTTGAACTCCTACTCCACCCCGGTGGGATTGTGCCCCCAGAGAGCAGGGTGCAGTTACCCTGACTGCTTGAGCTGACGGTGGGTCTGCAGCATCATCCCACCATCCTCAGAGGGTCCCAAGCAACTGGGTTCTCAGGGCTCCTACATTCTTCCCTCGGAATTCAGCAGAGACCTGAACTCCACATCTGCTCCAGCTATTCCCATCCTCTAGAAAACTGCACCACAGCGTCACAGGGGAAGCCCTGCCCAGAGAGACATTAACCTTGGCCTGACCTTGCCATTCTAGCACCCTGCGTCAGCCACTCTGTCAGGGAATGCTTGGATGAAGGTGGCAAGCAGTGATGGTGCAGCCTGTCCACCCCCAAAGCTGGAGGCCTGTGGTGCCAACCATGGTGGGACTGCTCTGAGAGGGGAGAGCCAGCTCTGCCTTCCCTGTTCACAAGGTAACTGCAGTCCTGTGGTTTGCAATGTGCAATTTCCTTTTTGCAGGTCCAGAACCAGCCTGAGCCCATAGGGAGAGGTGGGCAAGCAGAACCACTGTTGGGCCAAATGTCCCTGAACATGGGTCCCATCTAAGAACCAGGCACATGCCCACTTGACACTGAGGTGTCCAGCTTTACCCCACAGTCTTGGTGATTTCTGGCATGAACTTGACATAGGTTTGTTCGGATCTTTTAAAAAGTCAACAATAAACTCGTTTGTTTGGTTTTTTGCAGTTTTTGGCTAGGGCTGGGTTTAAACCTGCCACCTCCAACATAGGGGACCAGCGACCTACCCTTTTGAGACACAGGCGCTGCCCAACAATAAACTCTTAACTTTTTTTTAAGAATTCTAGTACGGGAAGCTTTGTATGTTTCATGCTAATTAGCATGAGTATGGTCCCAGCTTCAGATGATGCCGGAAGCTCAGCAGCGAGCTGGCAGAGCAGGGAACTTTAGAGAACAAACAGGGTCATGTCCAGGCAGGACAGAGCCCACTGCAGATGGAGTCCCAGGAGGGCAGCCAAGTCCCTCTCAGTTCTGTCCAAAAGGGGATTGCAGAGGGCCTAGCCTGCCAGAGGTACCTGGCTGGGGGGTCCTGGAGCTCGTACATGACCATGGTTTTTTTAAAGCTCCAAACCAATCCAGGTCCTAGAGCACTGGATTCAGGCTGTCCCTGGAGGATAGTGGCCAGCAGCACCGGTGTGTAGCAGTGGCAGGCAGAGTCTGGCAGGGCCCACACTGCACAGTGCCTGACACAGTGGGACACACAAAGACAGTTTCTGGGAGAGAGTGAGGCCTCTCCCAGGTGTACATGTGAGCCTTCAGTACAGGCATTGTTGTCAGTGGGCTCTGAGTACACACTTGTCCCAAGGAGCAGCCACCCTCCGTGACAGCTGGCCACAGGGCCGGGGCCAGAAGGCAGCACTCAGGAGTACAGACCAGACTGCAGGGAGGCCGTGAGAAAGCACAGCTACGCGCCTCTGCGTCCTGGCCCAGAGGCACGATCCTTGATTGATGTTGGGAACGTGCACGTTGGTTTTCTAGCAGCTTCCTGGCAAGTTAAAATGTGTTGTGTTTGGTTGCCCTGTGTCAACCCAGCATTCTGCCTCCAGAGGTGCCCTCACTGGGGACTTTGAGAGTAATCACAAGAAGATGGAGCTCCAGACGGCTCTACCCAGAACAAACAGGGTGGCCCTCTGGTCATATGCGCGGCTCTGGGGAACCCATGTACCAGGGAAAGGAGAGTGAGGTGTGGGAGCAGTCACAGCCCATGTCCCCAGGGTGGGGCTCAGGGTCTGGAGGGGGAAGCGGCCCCTCTGCCACTGATGTTGGGGGTCTCTTGGTCAATGCAGGAGGGAGCCTCTAAGGGTCCACTGCAGGTGCTGCAGGCCAGGAGTTGCTACTCACCCACCCCTGTCCTACCCGGCCCCTCAGGGGGTCACCGATGTCCCAGCTCAGTGGTCAGGTGGGCACAGTTCCTGTGTGCTCTCTTCAGGACCAAATGGATAGGATGAGGCCTACCCACACAGTGGGCCCCATGGACAGGATGAGACCACCCACACAGTGGGTCTCATAGATAGGATGAGGCCCAGCCACACAGTGGGCCCCATGGACGGGATGAGGCCACCTATACAGTGGGCTTTTCTCAGTCTGCCGACTCAGGGGTTAATGTCCTCTGGAGACAACATCACACACACAGCCAGAATAATGTCTGGCCGAATGTCTGGGCCCCTTGTAGCCCACTCAGGGTGACACATGAAATTGACCAGTGCTCCTCTGAGGAGGGAGGCACTCAGGCTGCTCATCTGCCTAGCTTCTGTTCTCTTGTTCCTTCCGCAGCCCCCAGCAGTGGTCTAGCAGGAGTCGCACCCCCACGGAGGGCCCGTTTGCCGTGGGCAGGCTCTGCAGTGTGGGCCATTTGTGTGATGATTTCCCTGGGCTGTGGCATGGGGACAGGAGTTCTAGGCTACAGGTGAGTCGTGAAGGTTTTCACATATCCTCAGGTCTTCAGACGAAATGTAAGGAAATCTCTGCGCTTCTAGGAACCATCCCCATGCAGGCACCATATGCCACTTCCTGTTCTTCTCTCCCTCATTTCCCCTTCCTGCCTCCTGGTTAGGGGGGAAGCAAGGAATTGAATCATATGCAAACCCCACCCAGCCGGTTCTGTGACAGCAGCCAGGCTGAATGGAGCCCAGGTATTAAATAAGAATCCGCAGGACTCCCACTGAGGAAGGATGGAACCCAGCAGGCAGGCTCTGAGCTGGTGCACCTGCCTGTGAGATGGGGATTGTGATGCACAGGTCACAGGCTCCCACTCCGCCCCTCTGCGTACTCTGACCCCATGGTTCCCATGCAGCTCGGGCCACCGTTGGTGACCATGGGGTCACTCACTGTGGCTCTGTGGGCCCAGGTCTCCTTAAACCACGAAGAGGACCTGAAAGGCCAAGGCCATTTCCCCCAACCCTTTCCCCCACTGTGCCTGTTGGATCAGTCTGTGAGGACGAGCAGGGTACTTAACATCTCCCCATACCCCGGTATGCCCGTCTGTAAAGCAGGGATATCAGAGCACTTAGTGCACAAGGTTTTACTGAACGTCATCCTGCATCCTGCTAGGCTCCACAAGGTTGGCTTTGTTGTGCTGCTGCTATTATAATTATTATTATTATTATCATCACCACACCCTAACACCTTGTCCACCCCTTCCCTTCTTTGCACTCTATTCCAACTTGTGTTGGGTTTTCCTTTTGCTTTCCCACTGGGCAGCCTCAGGGAGGTTGATGTCCTCCTGGCAGGAAGGGACTCTCCTCCAACATGCAGAAAGAACCCCCTGGAGGCAGCCCCCTTCCCACCTGTGCTCCTGCTGTGGCTCAGGCACTGCCCTCTCAGCCCCCGTTCTCACCCTGCTCCTACGTGGGCGCTGACTGCTCTGTCTCTAGGGCAGGTTCAGCCCGGCGCAGTGTGTGTGGTGGCTGCATCTGCTGTCCCTCTCTGTGGCCTGCTGTGTTTTTGTCACCCAGCCACTAATGGTAAGAAAGGCCTTCCGTGGTAGAGGCTCCTTGCATCAGTGGGGCCTGGAAAGGAAAGGGAGAGGGGGCTTCACTGTCGAAGTGTGTTGCTTTTCTTTAGAGCTTGATTTAAGAAGCAGTGAGAGGAAAACTGGGCACCTGGCTCTGAACCAAGCTCCAAGTGGGCCTGTTCTTTAATTCTCATAAAATCCTATAAGGAACAAACCACTTTAATCCTCAGTTTTCATTTGAGGAGAGTGAGCTTCAGAGAACACAAGTCTCTGGAGAGAGGCCGCACCTCCTGGGAGGGGGGTTGGGAATCGAGGCAGGGACTATTTGTGGGTCCTGTCAGCAGCTGGGGACAGGAAGACAGATCTCTGGGGAATGGACAAGATGCCGTGCAGTTGACCCTCTGTGCTGTCACGATTTTCCTCTTCCAGATATGCCTCATGGCCTTGGGTTTTGCTTGGAAAAGGAGAGACGACAACCAGTTTTTTAGGGAGTCTTTATGTGAGGCCACCAGGAATCTGGACTCTGAGCTGGAAGAACGATCCCGGACCCGCCTTCTGCTTTCCTCAAGCTGTGGCTTTCCTGACTGTGCAGCCGACGTTGAACAAGTGAGGCCTGTGCAGAGGAACTGAGCTGCAGGGAACGGCTGTGTAGGCTCATCGGAGAGTCTGAACTTGGGCTTGGAATTCAAATTTGGTTGCATTTTAGGAAACCCACGGGATGTATCCTGATTTCTTATGCTTCTTTGCACACACACACACTCGACAGATGGACACCAGGGCCTCTTTCCTTAGCTTTACCCCAACCCCAAGAGAGGCAGAGCACCAAAAAAATTAGCATATTGTAAAATGAGAAATATAATTCTTGGATATGATTTTGAAGAAATTTTAGGCCATGTGCAATTCAGTGGATCCACAGGAAATGTGCTCCTTTTCACTCTCCCGCTCTCCCCCCTCCTCCCTCCTCCTCGGAGCTCAGTGGTGCCTGTGGGATACAGAGTTCTCAGGGCAGTGTGAGTGACATGGAAGAGGAGGATCTGCTGGTCACATGAACTTCACAGGCTTGTTAACAGGCGCACATGACGTGCACTTGGGGCCCTGCACTCCTGTGGAGTAATCCCAGCCAGACCCCTGCGTCTGCCCTCCTCACCCTGCCCCTCTCCCCTTAGAGGCTGGTAGGGAGCTGAGGACCTGGTGGGGCCTGTCTCCCCCACAGCCTCTCGGCCTCACCTGCAAGTCCTGATTGTGGTGAGGACAAACCTTCTACCAGCCAGTGTGCTATTTCACGTCTACAGTTCATTTATGTTTATCATTTCATGTGTTCCCTACCAGACCTTATGAGGTAGCAGCTGTATCGCACACCATTTCAAAGATAAGTGGAAGCTCAGAGAGGGAAGAGACCAGACCAAGGCCACAGGGCAGTGAGCGGGGCTGTGGGGCTTCCTCATGCGTCCCCTGCCTCCCAACCTTGGCTTTTGACAAACTGCGCACTGCTGGTTCTCTGACACCTTCTGGATCTCAGCTTTCTTTCTGCTTTGAGGGCATTTCTGCCTCTTCTCCCCCATGTGTAGCTGCACACTGCTGGTTGCCTGTCTGTTTTTTCTTTCTATAATTTCATCCTCGGGGGAAGCATCCTTCCAACGCATTCAGCCATGACCCTGCGGGCCAAGCTGTTATCTCCAGACCTGTGTGCCCATCCCATTAGCACTGTAAAGTCAGGATGCCCCACAAATGACCCTCCCCCACATCCAGCCACACGGTGCCCCTTCTCAAGATGGCACATTGTCTGGAAAGGACATCGAACCCACAGGCTCCGTGTGTGTAAGGTCTCGGTGTGGGTTTGTGTACCTGCCAGACATTTCCTGGAAGCCCAGAGTCTCTGGGAGAAAGGACTGCCTTGGTCTCTCAGGCAGCCCCAGGGCTTGCTCTGTGAAGGGGTATTGAGTGAATGAATGAATAGGAGATAAATGAAGGATTGTCTTCAGTGGGTCTACTGATCTGGCTACTATGCCCCCTGACCATAAGCAGATACAGTGGGAAAGCAATAACACTTTTTATAAAAAGAAAAACAAAGGTATTTTCTTTCTAAGACTGAACTTTAAAATGGTTTTTCCATAGTTCAAAGGTCTTTTTTTTTTTTTTTTTTGAGACGGAACCTCAAGCTATCCCCCTGGGTAGAGTGCCATGGCATCACAGCTCATAGCAACCTCCAACTTCTGGGCTCAAGCGAGTCTCCTGCCTCCGCCTCCCAAGTAGCTGGGACCACAGGCGCCCGCCACAACGCC